>ML268625.1:49411-66527 GCA_005239495.1 Nicotiana undulata
TATCCGAAAGGAGAGAAGAAGGGGGGGGGGGGGCGACAACTCCTACCAAGTCTCCTGTAAAGCTTGAGGTGCTTATCACGATACTCGCAATATTTCTGTTCCATCTTCTAGGAAATGGCCTTACGCCTCCCCTCTCGGCGGGAGCTTTCGATCTCCAAGATCACGATCTAACAAGAAAGCCAGAGAAAGTAAGAACAAAATAAGATTCAACATGAAAAACGAATACAAAAAAGAAATACCAAGATTACCCTAAGAGCAAGGCCGGCTATGCTCTTCGACAAAGTAGAGTCCTTAAGTTTCTCAAAAGTCTTACCCTCCACACGGAACAGAGGGGACCAAGAGAAGGGAACACGTCGTCCGCTTCAACTAGCAGATCCTAGTCCAGAGGGATCGCAATAGTCCGCGTGGTCCCCTCCAATCTTATCCTGAGCCGGGTAAGTCCTTTTCCCATTATCCTAACCTCCTCAGGGTCCATATTGGAACCCATCTCATAACCTTCCTCGGCTACACTTTTTCCCTTCGTGTCAACCCAGGATGAAGGATCCTTGGCTAGTAACGAGGTCAATGGCCCACCCCCTTGTAAGGCATCAGGGACTCTCGCCAACGGCCCTTCAAAATCCGTTTCGGCTTCAGGGAGAAACGTACATCCCTCGGCCCACGACGCCGACGGATTTTTGGGCATTAGCTTGGCACTATCTTCGAGGTCTATGGTCGCCGTTTCTCTGACAATGAAATCCTCCATCGCCATACTCCCCACACGGACATCTCCCTCACCGATATCTAAAGATCGCCTCTTATGAGAAAGCAAAGTATCATCCTTCGGCGATGATCATTCTTCGTCCTGGTCCATTAAAGAACGTAGAAAGGAAGTCGAAAGCCCCCCTATAGAAGTAGTCAATGATCAAGCAAGCCTCATCGTAGCAGAAAGAATAGAAACGACTTTTCTCTTGCAAAATGCCGGAGCAGGAGCCTTATGCCTCCTTGAAGACCCTTTGACTGCAAAAAAAAATTAGAACATCAACTCCTTCTTAAAGTCGTAATGAGAAAGCGACCATAAGTTCATAATGACATATGTAAAATATCACTGTATAGATGAATACGGACGGACGAACTCACCGGTCGCTGAAAGCTTGGGCCCGAACATCTTGATAAAGGCCATCCATTTCACGAATCCCTACTGTGTGAGGCACTATCTGGCTAACCCAGTCGTGAATATCCGCAACCAAAAGAGGGGGCGAAGTCTCAGCTCAACGAGGAAAAGGCATAATGTTAGGCTACAATCAATGCAAGAAAATATCGCTTAGTAAAATATACTTACAGGCATAATTCCATGCCTCAGGAAATCCATTCGCAATGGACACCATATCCTCGGTCTTGACGTAGAAGTATTTGAGCTATAAGAATCACTACCAAACTCTTACTTCCCGGTGGCGAAGATGCAACATCGCCCCTCTATAGAAATTAGGTGCGAAGAGGTGCTTCAGGTGGCGAAGAGAGATCCCACGGCCAGCCAATTCCGCATATTTCATCAACATACAGATAAGTTCGTAGATGTAAGGTAAAAGTTGGGTCGGGAAGACGCTGTAGTAGCGGAAATAATTTCTCCGCCAATGGGAGAAGGGGAAAGGTGTAGCCCATATAGAACAGATATGCGTAGAATGTGCAGTATCCGGTGTGATGAATCTGCAACATGTCGCGCCCCACTGGGACAAGATCGACATGGGCCAAAATTTTGAACTTCGCCCTGAAATCAGCAAGAGTAACCGCATTCATCACTGATTTCAAGGCCTCAAGTTTGTCCTCGGGTAACTTCGAGAAAATTAGATCTAGACTTTTCACTACGAGGAATTATTTCCTCCACCATAGGGAACCCATCATCCTCGAGGGCAACAGAAGCGTTGTCACCGTGAGGAGGCACACGCACCGCCAATGGAGTAGGATTAGATGTTGCACCGGAGTAGGAAGTTGGGTAACCATGGTCTTGAAGGAAGATGTCTAAAGCACAGCAGTTGGAAGCAACAATCACTAGAACCAGAGGAATGGGCACGCAACGACAAAGCCGAATAGAGACTAGGGTTCATTAAGGAAAACGAAAGAGAGAAACGCAGAGGATTCGATATCAGATGAAAGCAAAACAAACACAAATGGTCTCAGATCCCTATTTATAAGAGTTGGAGTGCCCAAAAAAAGGAATTCAAGCCATCATTATCCAGCATAGATATCAAAATGGCAGAGCCACAAGAAACAATTCAGAGCGTCACGAAAACACGTCATAATGATGCATGATGTCATGATGCCATTCTGAAAAGATGTATCCCCAAATCTTGCAACTTACCAAAAGTCATGTTACCACTTCTTCTAAAGAACCGCTATCCAACTTGCCCGCCCGATTTCATCAACAACGACAAGCAGAGTCCACTCACCAAGGCCGCTCGACCTCGACCTTAATAAGAGGATGGATTAACTGTATATGCCAAAAATTTGCCTTTGTAATATCTAGCATAAAATGGAATTAATGAATGTCATCGACCGAGCTCGCCTAAGACATAGCGAGATTAATGGCGGATGTGTCGATATACGCCGCGATCGAGATATCAATAGAGATCGCAGTCAAAATGTCAACAACGGTGGATATCGATTATTAGTGGTAAGACTTGTAACGACTAATTTGTCAGAATAAGGTATTAAAAAGAGAATAGTCTAGTGAATACTCCCGGCGTTTGTACTATTGGGAGTTTCTAAGATGGAAACGGTAAGTTATGTTTTATGGGCTTCACTAGTGTTATATGTTGTTCAATTGCCATTTCTAGGCGTAATTTTGTTTTTGCTTTGAAATACTCTTCTTATGGCAATGATAAACTCTATGATTAGACTTATCAGGAAGTTAATACCATTTCAGAGATAGGCTCCCTAATTGACTACTATTTCAAGGCGAATATAAAAATTTCAAATTAACCAATTAGGACTTTCCTAGTAGAGGATTCATTATTGTGGCAATGTTTGCAGGTGATTATTTGAGAGTTAGAAGAATGAAAATTTTGTGGCCATCCTCGGTTCAAGGATGATGCAAAATTCAAAGTGAAGGAGGTGGTGCAGGTTAAGTCAAAGTATTACTTACCTATTATATGTAGGTTTTTTTTGCTAACGGAAGTAACTTTTATTAAAAATACAGAAGTTTATTACAGGATGGGAACTTGTGCGAGTAGTCCCAGTTCCATAGATCTCTTCATTCAGTACATTTAAAATAAAAGGGGGAGGGGATACAAAGATCATGACATATCTTTGAAAATATGGTACTCTGCCTTTACCATAACAAGCCAGTTTGTCAGCAACATCATTGGCTTCTCTAAAGATATGGCCCACCTGTGGGCTTCTCAGCTTCTCTAGTAGGTGCCTCTAATTGATTAATATGTGTGAAAATGCTAGATTATCTGAAGATAGCATTTGTGTTAATATGTGTGACAATGCTAGATTACCTGAAGATAGCATTTGTATTATACCTAGGTTAAAGAGGTTGTTTTTAGCTATATAATAAGTGAAGGTACTGGTGTATGAAGGGCATTTATGAAAATATAATCTACTTTATGGGTAATTAAGTAACTCGATATCACTCCCACTTTAGATAAGCCTTGGGTCATACATATGTCACGCCCCAACTTTGGTGGATGCGACCGACGCTTAACCGAGTGAACCCAGTCAAGCAAGCCTGCTTAGCCTTTCCTACCCGACTCACTTACTCCCCGAGTTTATAACTTAACATTGGTTATTAAATTAGCAGGAGATAATCAAACGCATACATTTATGCTATCAACCTATTCTTTCTCATAAACCAATACCACCATTTAAGTCTCCCAAAACATACATACTAAGTACAACATTTAAAAGGTGGAATCACAGTTACGAGTTAAACCAACAACTACCCAAATCATACACGACCCACATAAGTGTCTACGGAGCCTCTAAAGTAAAAACAATGAACATAGTTCTGTCGGCGACAAGGCCCTGACTATACCTTGAAATGGAACAACATATACAAAAGAGAGCAACATATATATATACACGTCCCCAGGAGGAGATGGGGATCACCAGAACTGCTGAAATGAGGAGGAGAGGCCACCATTATCGACGATCGGCGCTACCAGCTACAGAGCCACCTACATCCATAAGAAGATGTAGCGCCCCCGACAAAAGCGACGTTAGTACCATTGAATAGTACTAGTATGTATGAACAAACTCTACTCTAGATAGAATAAGCATCACACATGTAATAATACAAATAGAGACTTCACATAACAATTCACAGAAGTAGGGAAAAAGCACAAATAAGAGTCACCATGTTTTCTTATCCCGTTTTGCCATCTTTTGGTTAATAGTCTTTTAAAGCCGAGTGCCATTATTTTTAATATACCACTGTGTCGTTGTCACACGGTATCCGGTAACTACTCGACCGGCAAAGCCATACTAAGTACGACATCAATATACCACCATGTTATTATTACACGGAGTCCGATCTCCGCCCGATCAGCTAAGCCATTTTATTCGAACCAGTGGGACATCATCATTAACATAATTTCATTATTACCACCGTGTCGTTATCACACGGAGTCTGATCTCCGCCCGATCAGCTAAGCCATCGAACTCGGAACAATGAGACATCATCAATATCATACTTTCATAATTACCACCATGTGTACATCGTGGAGTCCGATCTCCGCCCGATCGGCTAAGCCATCTCACTCTAGGACATAACCACATCTTCTTTGAACCTTTTAGTTAACATCTCATATCATTTTAATCCTTTGGTTCACATCTTTTTTCATCCTTTGATTTATAGTTCATGGCACTTGGGTATATTTACCCTTTAGGTTACATTCCTCTCTTCAACCATATCATATATTCATCCTTCCCATTGACCAAAACCATCACATAAGAAGAGTCTTACACATAGTAAAAGAAAGAGCATAATGATGATAATTCATACTTTCAATTAACAGAATGACATGGTAGTAACATAGAATGACATTAAACCAAGAGTTTCTTAACTTAACATACCGAACCCATTTACTCCATAGAGAATCAAACAAGGAAAATCATACCGTACATTTTTAGTACCAACGAATTTATTCTATGGAGATTAGAGTTAGCCATACATACCACAATTTGGGGGTTTTCCTTAATTGCTACCACAATTCACCGACACTTCTAGCACCTTCAATATAATTCACAATGTAGCACAATTGAACCCATAATTAGGAATAATGATCATGGCTTGAGCTTACTTGAGCATTGTATAAAGAACTAGGTGCTCATTAAGATTGTATGGTCCCATTTTTAGTGTAAGATTACTCTAACCTATTTTCCTTTACTAGTTTAGGTTTACTTGATTACATGCAAGCACGGTTTCCATCCCCATTCCCATGAACTAACCTATACATGGTCCATTTGAACTAAAATTTGGAAATTAAGGTTGGGGTGGTAGAAGCTTACTTCTTAGAGGGAAGAAATTGATGCCATTCTTGATTAGTTCCAAGCTTGAGTCGTGATGGAGGATCAATTGGAGGGAGTTGGGACCTTCTCTCTCTAGAACCCATTCTCTTCTCACTCTAAATCATCAGAAAAATGGCTAAAATATGGGGGATGGGTGTTATATATGGCTGGGGGTCCGGTTTTAAAATTAGAAAAACAGGTGCACCGACGCAGGTTTGTGGCCCGCAATGCGATCGCATTTCGGTTATGCGGTCTGCAAACCTGCCGCATAACTGGTCTCAACCTGGCGGAAAAGAAAGAGGAAATTTCCCAGGTATGTGGCAACTATGCGATCGTCATACTTGTTATGCGGTCGCATAGGTCACCGCATAACTCCCTCCGCAAAACTCGAGTGCAAATATGTGACGAACTATGCGGCCCGCAAACACGAAATACGATCGCATTTTGGGCCTCATAGTTGCCCTCAAAATTGACAGCAATCTATCTAGCTATGCGGCCATTATGCGGTCCGCATACCTAATATGCGACCGCATAGTGGACCGCAGATCCGCATTCTTCCACGAATTTCTTTCTCTAAGTCCGGGGGTACTTTCCACTCCTAAGAGGGCCGAACCTATGAATTTCTACGGATATTTCAACATGGGGATCTAACTGGGCATCATTTTTGGTTAAGAATTCTACGGGTCTTTACATCCTCCCCCACTTAAGATCATTCGTCCTCGAAGGAGGATCAGGGAGTTATTTGGGTTTGAAAATACTATATGCCAACCACCAAATTCAACTAACTCCCAATATTTCTACTAATTTTGCTAGATTTTCCTTTGTAATAAGGCCTATCCACCTGTCAGAGAACCCCTGAAACCCGATTCAACGAATTTCACATAATCAGTTAACACAATAGCATATAAATACAACATAAATTAGGGAATTATAAGAGAACGGATGATTAGGGAAGTGGGGTGGCTCTACACATTATGACAAGAAATGAAATTAGTTAGAGATGATGACTTCATAAATTATTACCTTACTTATTCAAACAAATGAGGGTACTTCTGTTTCATTTTATTCTCCGCTTCCCAAGTAGCTTCCTCGACTTGTTGATTCCGCCATAATACCTTAACTGATGCGATTTCCTTATTTCTCAATTTACAAACCTGCCTATCAAGGATAGCAGTTGGAACTTCCTCATACGACAACTCTTCGTTAACTTCAACGGTGGCGGACGGGTCTCCAACCACTTTCTTCAACATGGACACATGAAACACCGGGTGCACCAATGACATTTTAGGGGGCAACTCCAGCCGATATGCCACCTGTCCCACCCTTTGAGCAATTTTATAGGTTCCGACGTATCTTGGAGTCAATTTCCCTTTCTTTCCAAACCGCATGATCCCCTTCATGGGAGATACCTTCAAGAACACCCAATCATCTTCTTAGAACTCTAAATCCCTGCGACGAACGTGCGAATAGGATTTCTGACGGCTCTGAGAAATTTTTAACTTGTCCCTTATAATTCTAACATTCTACATAACTTGATGCATGAGATCCGGCCCCAGAAGTTAGGCCTCTCTAACCTCAAAAAACCCAATCAGTGATCTACATATTCTACCGTACAAAGACTCAAATGTTTCCATATGAATAATGGCATGGAAACTGTTGTTGTAAGCAAATTCTATAAGTGGCAAATGTTCATCCCAGTTACCTTTAAGATCAAGCACAGAAGCTCGTAACATGTCCTCAAGCGTTCGGATACTCCGCTCTGCTTGTCCGTCAGTCTGCGAATGGAAAGTTGTGCTGAGATTTACTTTCGTCCCCAAACCTTGTTGAAATTTCTTCCAAACGTTAGCTGTGAATTGGGACCCTCGGTCCGAGATAATGGAAACTTGTGCCATGGAGCCTGACTATTTCCTTGATATACATTTGACCATATTGTTCTGCAGTGTCGGTGGACTTGACCGGCAAGAAATGTGCTGACTTTGTGAGCCAATCCACTATACCCAGATTGATTCAAACTTGCGCGGAGTGCGGGGTAACCTTACCACAAAATCCATGTTGATCATCTCCCACTTCCACATCGGTATTTCTATAAGTTGCGCCAACCCACCGGGCCCTTTGATGTTCGGCCTTCACTTGCTGATAGTTCGAACTCTTAGCTACAAAGTCCGCCACACCCCTTTTCATGCTATTCCACCAATAAACTTCCTTGAGGTCATGGTACAATTTCGTAGAACATGGGTGTACGAAATATCAAGAATTATGAGCCTCTTCCATTATCCTCTCCCGAAGGTCATCCATATCCGGGACACATAATCGTCCTTGGAACCGCAAGACACCGTCATCCTTGCTAAGAGAAAAAGTTGTGGTTATGTGATTAAGAATTGCCTCTTTTAGTCGCGCCAATGCTGGATCATTGTATTGCTTTTCCTTGACTTCCGCCACAAGTGAGGATTATGCCCTGTTATGTACTACAACATCCCCTTTGTTAGAGGCCGTAAGACAAACTCCTAGACTAGCCAACCGGTGAACTTCTCGAGCCAAGGGCCTCTGACCTGCTTCCAAGTGAGCTAAGATACCCATGGATTTCCGACTAAGAGCGTCTGCTACCACATTAGCTTTCCCTGGATGGTATAAGATATTCATATCATAATCTTTGAGCAATTCCAGCCATCTCCTTTTCCTCAAGTTTAATTCCTTCTGTTTGAATAAATATTGGAGACTTTTGTGATATGTGAACACGTCCACATGGACTCCATACAGATAATGCCGCCAGATTTTCAATGCAAAAACAACTGCTGCAAGCTCCAAATCATGCGTCGGATAATTCTTTTTGTGATTCTTAAGTTGCCTTGAAGCATATGATATAACCTTATAACATTGCATTAACACACACCCCAGACCAACCCTTGAAGCATCAAAATACACCACAAAACCCTATATACCCTCTGGCAAGGTCAACACCAGCGCCGAAGTCAATCTTGATTTTAATTTCTGTAAATTCCTTTCGCAAGCGTCAGACCACTGGAACTTGATCGCTTTTTGCGTCAGTTTTGTCAATGGGGAGGCGAGAGTAGAGAATCCTTCCACGAACCTCCGGTAATATCCAGCTAAACCCAAGAAACTTCAATCTCTGTTGGGGTCGTTTGTCTAGGCCAATCCCTTACTGCTGCGATCTTATGGGGATCAACCTGAATCCCTTCCTTGGAGACAACGTGGCCCAAAAAGGTAACTGATTTGAGCCAAAATTCACATTCAAGAACTTTGCATATAATTGGTGCTGATGAAAAGTCTGCAGAACTGCCCTGAGGTGATTAGCATCATCTTCCTGACTTCGCGAATATACAAGGATATCATCGATGAAGACTATCACAAAGGAGTCAAGAAATGGCTTGAAGACCCGATTCATAAGGTCCATGAAAGCTGCTGGGGAGTTGGTTAGCCCAAAAGACATTACCAAGAAATCAAAGTGCCCATATCGAGCCCTGAAGGCGGTCTTAGGAATATCCCGCTCTTTAGTTGGTGATACCCGTACCGCAAATAAATCTTTGAAAAGAATCTAGCACCTTGCAACTGATCGAACAAATCATCTATCTGAGGCAATAGGTATTTGTTTTTGATTGTGACCTTGTTGAGCTGCCGGTAGTCAATACACATTCGCAGCGACCCATCCTTCTTTCTGACAAAAAGAACTGGTGCGCCCCAAGGCGACACGCTTGGTCGAATGAAACCCTTTTCTAAAAGATCCTTCAGTTGCTCCTTTATCTCCCTCAATTCCGCTAGTGCCATCCTATAGGGTGGAATAAATATTGATTGCGGGCCTGGCAATACATGTCACGCCCCAACCTTGGGAGGCGTGGCTGGAACCCGATGCCAAACAGGCCCGAGCAAACCACTATGTAACACGTTCGTTCCCTTTTTTAACTATCATGTGCCAACATGGCCACAACTCGTAATGTACAATTGCAAGTGAAAACAAACGTTGTATTAATGAATCATTTTTCTTAAAACATGAATGCATATGGGCCATCAAGGCCTCTGACATACTATACAAACTGAACCCCTGTCTACAAAGCCTCTAAGAGTACATAAACATCAAAAAAGGTCGGGACAGGGCCCCGCCATACTAGTCAATGCAAGTCCCAGTTATACTGACTAAATAGGCAACTCCGGAGCGAGTGGAGTGCAGCAACACCTTTTGCTAAGCTGATAGCCTACTAGAAGGACTGTCAACCTGTCTATCGGAACCTGCGGGCATGAAATGCAACGTCCCCATGCAAAGGGACGTTAGTACGAATAAAGTATTGAGTATGTAAGGCAGAAAAGCATAACTAAGAATAGTATTGTAAAGAGAGGTCAAAGAGATACAACCTGTAGCATCCGGGTGCTTCTAAGCAACAGTAACATGAAATGCATGATACATATATACACATAATCTTATAAAACATCCGCCTCTGTGGGCATTATCATCAACATGTCATACCCGGCCTCAAAGAGGACTCGGTAAACCCAACTGATCAGTGGTTGAAAAATAGGTGCCATACCCGGCCAACTATAGCGCGGCTCGGTAGAGTAAAGTAAATACGTATATAATGCATGCTGGACTCATGGAATCATGTTCTAAACCTTTTGGAGTGACATAAGGTCATTGCCTCTTCGATTAACATTATGGACATCATACAATTAATATGAACTTCACTAGGATTCAAGGATCATACATACTTTCTTAGAATAACTTTGTAAGGAAAGAACAACATGAACAACCTTAGTTTCTAAGAGTAGATTCGTTGTCATATAGCGTAATGTGTACGTTCGTTTCACTTTAGATCATACCAAATGAAAGAAGGAAGTGCCTTAACATACCTTTGCAATCTTCTATCCAATCGTGAAACAAGCTCAATATGATCTTCTTACGTCTACAACGAGAACCCGACTTCATCATCATCATATAAGCATTGTAACTCTCATATTTCAAAACCAATATTCTACCAGAAAACGGACAGCACCTCCCCTATTTTAACTACATCCCATATGCTACCAAAGGTCACCAAACAGCCCAAACAACACAATATAATTCACAATAAGCTCTCCGATTAGTTCAACAATCATTTTGAGCGGCAAGCTCGATTGGAATCCGTATAACCCATATCACACCTTATAGACTTCATACATTAACTTAAAAACATCATTAATATGATAATGAAGTAATTCATCAATGATTTCATCCTTATACCGTATATTTATATCAAAGGAAACAATCCACAACTCCAGCTTTCTTCAATTGGCAACTTTATTCACTAGTTCATGTCTAGT
Source organism: Nicotiana undulata (assembly GCA_005239495.1). Taxonomy (NCBI): domain Eukaryota; kingdom Viridiplantae; phylum Streptophyta; class Magnoliopsida; order Solanales; family Solanaceae; genus Nicotiana; species Nicotiana undulata. The sequence continues at coordinate 60,206 of ML268625.1, forward strand.
CCAACCATTTAACTTAAAATACATCAATACAACCTTAAGCACCTGCAAGAACACAATACACACACCTCCTAAAGTAGCTTCAAGTTGGAATCCAAGTTATATTTAGCTTACAACAACCCTCAATGGAAAAACAGCACCATAGAAGTGACCTAAGCTCATCCTAGTATTATCGTGTAGTTTATTATCCTAACAACTTAACCAACATACGAGCAAGCTTAAGCACAATTAGTAGGCTGTTATACTCATCTTAACCAGTAGCAAAAACTTTGAAGTTCAGAAAAATAGAGCCCACAACTATCCTCAATGACAACACAACCTCAAAGAGGTGTTATTCTTCACTAGAACTAACTTTTGATGTTGAAATATGGTGTAATCCATTTGCAAGACTTGAAATAACCTAGGGTTAATATGAAACCCTGGGAGGGTATTTTACAGAACATAAACCACTTAAAACAACATCCCACACGAGCTGGAACCACCCAAAAATCAGCAACAACAAGAAGAACAAGAAACTTACTAGCGCGACGAGATTCCCGACACTTGATGTGTGTTGTTTGCCCTTTGTTTGGGTCTTGGATCATGAGAGAAACTTGAGAGAGTATTTTTAGGGTTCTAAGGTATGGATATACTGAAAATGAATGACTAAAAACGGGGTTGAAGCATCTTATATATATCCATATGTCTCAAACCGCCTATGTGGGTCCCATAGAGAGCTGCTTGGTGCAGTCTCGCTAAAACGCGAATATCTCTCTAGTCCGATGTTGTATAGACGAACAGTTTAATGCGTTGGAAACTAAAATCATAGATCTTAAATTTGGTTGGTAGATCATCCAATAATTCGAATTATATTGGAAGAAAATATCAGTTATATTTGACCTAATGTTCAGCACATTATGAATGTAACTTGTGAAGACCTTTGCCAACTTTTGTTCCGCAACTTGCTTTACTTCAAAACGTAGCACACGAATATCATATGAAAACAATAAATCATAGCAGAACCTCCTTATCATTTAATTAACCATAGTCTCACCCTAAAGTACATGTTGTAACATTCCAAACTCGTCGACTGTCGATGAAACTTATTTTCTTCAATTGGTTTAGCTTCTAAGCTTTCCAATCCTATTGGTACTCGTTATTAAAAATCTTAAATATTTGTAACCTCCAAGGTAACATTATTAACTTACTATATATGCTTCCAAATTTAATCTTATTTCTGAGCTTATATCAATTGACTTACGATGTACTCTCACGTACGAAAACATGGGGTGTAACATCATTCCCCCCTTTGGAACATTCATCCTCAAATGTTGGCTGATGCACTTATCGTATCTTAAGCAATAACTCTTACAAATACATTAATATTTTCTTTGCCATCTAGGGAGTTGTTCGGTGAATAAATCCAAAGGCTAGGGCATTCCCCCCTTTAGGCCTCTTTCTCACACCACGACTTCTGGTCGAATTCTTTCCAATCTCGTAACTCTTTCTACCTTCTTTCATGCAGCTTGTAAGATTCTAACCTTGAATGTGCACCAATAAGACTCTTATCTCCTTGTTCCATTAAGTGTTAACCAATCTCTAGGCTTTACTTTGTGAACATATATAGTATTAGGACAAGTTGTCCCTCTGGCCATCTATAGGTGTACTAAAGTTTTATTTTGCTTGGTACTTTGTTGAACTTACGACTACTGCTATATCTTGTTTCATGGCCTCAGTTATCTATGATTATGGCTTTATCACAACTAGTTAGGTCATACTATGCTATAACTCTTACTTCGGTTTATTATTATCGAGGCCTGCCACCCAACTCCAGGTTACTCTCTCACTGCTTATCCTATCTGTATAAATCTAAGACATTTAATGCTTCCTTATTGCTATTCATCTTAATAATGATAGCCTAATCTCATCTCGTACTTTGTAACTTTCATCCATCTATTGTTGATTCACCTTAATGTTGATCTATAACCTGCCATTGATAACTTGAAACCTCTTATGTAATATATCATCACTAGGGCTCACGTCTCATCGGGGAACATCTGAAGTGATTTTCCTAATCCACTTAAGGACGATACTACACTCCAATAACTATATTTCATAGCATCCCAATGTGATTCATCCTATGGGGGTATTCTAATCTCGTGCAGTTCATGAAATCCTTGTTCTCAAAATCATTACTCAATCAAAGGCCTAAACGTCATCCTCTTATCATTTATCACAATTACACCCTTACTTTACTACCAGGGTAGCATTCTATCTCTTCTAAATGCTCCTAGTTTTAAACTCTTTTAAGTTCACTCATGCTATACTGAGCTTTTTATAACTTTATGGACACCATCAGCTCTGTTGTTGTGATGAGTTTAATCTCGAGGAATAACCTATTCTCGTCACTTTCTCACTCACATTTTTTTATCCTTACACCTATCTAGCTAAATCCTTGTTGCTCTACCATACTTTAGCTTGCGACCTACGCACATCTATTTATACTACTCGCAACCTTCCTTTTAACATGCTAGCACTATAGATTTCCTTACATGCCTACTCAGTTGTCTTTAAATGTAAGCAATTTCTTTTCCTAGTCGTTCTGCCACTTGCTGCATGGATACTTGGCTTATCTTAGTTCCCACCAATACGGGAGTTCCCTGTAACTCATATGATCTCAATTATCAAATTTTGTTTTTTTTTCTTTTTCCCGTTCATTAGCCACGATAGGTGCCACTTTCCTGTGGAGTGCATACAACATTATAGTGAGAATGCTTTTACAAGACCATTTCTTCTTTAGGTCACTATGCTTATGCTGAAGCTTGCCTCCTTATTTTCTCAGCTAGTCTTTCATTGCAGTGCTTAGGAAAGAACTTCTGACTCTTGTAAAGCTGAGACATTATTACATTGTATATCCCACAGTATTTCTGATGTTTTTACTCGCATATCATTATCCTTAGTTACTTACCTCCATGCCCTTATGCTCGTAGGGTTTCTTCTGAATTTAAATTTTTGTTGTCTCCATTGTGGCACCCTCTATTATTTCCGTAACACTTCCATTGTACCTTCTACTACCCAACCTCCTGTTTGAATATTTCTCGAGGATTACGATTTCGTATCTAAGAGACTGGATTTCCTATGCTGGGTTTCACTACGTTTATCTTGCATGATCTACTGATTTGCCTATATCTTCCTATCTAGCCATAACTAGGCTCTTCCTGAATCAACTACAGACTACCCGTTGGTCCACTCTCATATCTGTATTTTATGTAACGCCTCTTGGGTTATGTCCTTTGTCTTAACTTACCTCTCGTGCGGGATCCTTATGTATCAAGCGTTCATTCACACTTATTTATCAATATCATCGAGTGTGAAACCCTTATTGATTCTCCCCCGCGTCATGCTTGCATAATGTTCTGGAGTCATATTATATCTGTAGGATATGAATAAATGCAATCTCATTCCTTTCACCCTTTTTTACTGCATTCTTCCCTTACCATTCGATAGTTACCTCTTCCTCTTTGGCATTTTTGTTTTCACGTCTTCACTCACACATTACTCGCTTTGTTATAACCCTTCTACACCAGGGATAATTGAATTTCTTACGCACAAGTGTGACACCTGGTGTAACTGGCACATTTAGTCCCCTAAGCTCTTCGTGAATGACCTTTAAAGGTTATTCTTCTATTGTTCATTCTATTATTGTCGAAACACTATCTTTGAAACGATGTCAGTTATTACTAATTCCTTTGATCCCAAATTCATGTTCGATTTTTTTTTGTTTACTATCCCATACTAATTTCTATTACTGGGGGGTCTAGCTTTTACTTCTGTTTATCACGTTAGAGTCACAAACGTATTTCTCTAAATGAGGATGTGACTTTATGACCTATGATCTTTTGTTGCCTCGAGGCCTGTTACCTCTTGTCTTTTTCTTCCCTTAACTATAGATTCGGTAATACTGTCATTTTTTTTTTGATCTACCGTTGTCATCCACGTATCACATCTTACTCATAATGCTTTCTTAACTCTCTTCTCATTTCCATGCTAACATTTATGTCTATCACTTTATTCTAAAAACTCCAAACAAACATTCCTTAACTTTTAGCTCCCCTACTTCATCTCACCAGTTCATTGGGACGCCCAACATTCTCTCCCTTTTTTTTGTTACTAGGGGTTGGAGTCATACTAAAGTAAATATTTATTCCTTCTAGGATCCCACTTTTGATCTTCTGAAATTTCTAAATATTCTAGTATTCATATCTAACTGTACTATTCTAGAGTTCACCATATGGGTCTCTCACAAGGACATCTATTACCATATTTGCACTATCCTTTGGAAATGTTAGCTAATGATAATAATCATCCACCAATTTGGATTACTCTAACCCCAGCTGGATCCTGATATCCTATCCTTCTCTTAAATTATGTCAGTTAGCTCCCATAGGGCATAATTGAGATTGGTGTGGACAATTGTAGATATCTCTGTTACTATTGTAAGTAATTCGATATTCTTGTATTTTTCTGCTTGAATTATAAATATTGATAATCTTTATTAACTAGGTACCTCGTAACCCTCTTCATCTTTCTTCTTTTACTTGCTGAAACTTGTATCTACCTTTCGATTCTCTTATTTCTTTTTCTTTTTTACCATATGGGTGGATAGATATTCTTGCCTTAGATCTCCTTTCAAGAAACATACCCATATTAGTACATACTTGATCTGCAGAAGACCTTACATTTAATCATGATAGGCATGATGCAAAATCGAGTTCCTTGGACTCAACTCTTCCACAACAATAATCAACCTCTTACCAACCATCTTTCTAGATGTATGCATCGTCGTATTATAAATAAGATAGAATTGAGGAAAATTGAGTTCTTACGACTGAGCTCTACCACACGATCCAGAGTAAGAAGAAAGAGTAACAATCCTAAATCCCTGTAGCCTCTTGCTTATAAGTGTGGTGCACAACACACCCATAAACAAAAATCTACTAGACACGGCCTGTAGACATCTCTAGGACAGAACTGCTCTGATACCAAGTTTGTCACGCCCCAACCTTGGGAGGCGTGGATGGCACCGGGTGCCAAACAGGACCTAGCAAACCACTATGTAACTCGTTTGTTCCCTTTCTTAACTATCATGGGCCAACATGGCCACAACTCGTAATGTACTATTGCAAGTGGAAAAAAAAAACGTTGTATTAATGAATCATTTTTCTTAAAACATGAATGCATATGGGCCATCAAGGCCTTTGACATACTATACAAATTGAACCCCTGTCTACAAAGCCTCTAAGAGTACATAAACATCAAAAAAGTTCGGGACAGGTCCCCGCCATACTAGTAAGTAAATGTCCCAGTTATACTGACCAAATAGGCAACTCCAGAGCGAGTGGAGTGCAGCAACACCTTCTGCTGAGCTGATAGCCTACTAGGAGGACTGTCAACATGTCTATCGGAACCTGCGGGCATGAAACGCATCATCCCCAGGCAAAGGGACGTTAGTACGAATAAATTACTGAGTATGTAAGGCATAAAAGCATAACTAAGAACTGTAACGTAAAGAGAGGTCTAGGAGATACAACCTGTAGCATCTGGGTGCTTCTAAGAAACAGTAACATGAAATGCATGATACATATATACACATAATCTATTAAAACATTCGTCTCTGTGCGCGTCATCATCATCATAGAACATTAGCCTCTGTGGGCATCATCATCATCATATCATACTCGGCCTCAAAGAGGACTCGGTAAACCCAACTGATCAGTGGTTGCACAGTAGGTGCCATACCCAGCCAACTATAGCGCGGCTCGGTAGAGTAAAGTAGATACATATATAATGCATGTTGGACTCATGGAATCATGTTCTAAACCTTTTGGAGTGACATAAGGTCATTGCCTCTTCGATTAACATTATGGAGATCATACCATTAATATGAACTTCACTAGGATTCAAGTATCATACATACTTTCTTAGAATAACTTTGTATGGAAAGAACAACATGAACAACCTTAGTTTCTAAGAGTAGATTCATTGTCATATAGCGTAATGTGTACGTTCGTTTCACTTTAGATCATACCAAATGAAAGAAGTAAGTGCCTTAACATACCTTTGCAATCTTCTATCCAATCGTGAACCAAGCTCAATATGATCTTCTTACGTCTACAACGAGAACCCGACTTCATCATCATCATATAAGCATTGTAACTCTCATATTTCAAAACCAATATTCTACAAGAAAACGGACAGCACCTACCCTGTTTTAACTACATCCCATATGCTACCAAAGGTCACCAAACAGCCCAAACAACAACAATATAATTCACAATAAGCTCTC
>MDKH01225609.1:0-18066 GCA_005239495.1 Nicotiana undulata
ATCGCGTTCGCAGGTAGGGGACCGCGTTCGCGTAGTGTCCGTGGGCATGTTCTCCGCGTTCGCATGGCCTGTGTTGCGTTCGCGAAGCCCAATTCTGGGCCCAGTGAATTTTACTCTTCGCGTTCGCGGTGGCTCATCCGCGAACGCATAGAACAAATACCTGGGCAGACTATTAAATATCACATTCGAAGGTTTAAGCCTATTTTCACCATTTTTGAATTGTGGGAGCTCGGGAGAGACGATGTTTGAGAGGATTTTCAGCTGGGTAATCAAGGTAAGCGATTTCTAACCACCATAGGTTAATTTCCACATTCCTAATCTTAACTCCCACCCGTAAATTCATGATTTTTTGAGTTGAAATTAGGGGAAATTGGAAGAAACTTCTTAAACCCAATTTTGAGGTTTTGATTGGGTATTTGACCTCCGATTTGAGAGATTTTCATATGGTTAGACTCGTGAGTGAATAAGGATTCGGAAAATAAAAAATTTATCCGATTCCGAGACGTGGGCCCGAGGGGCGTTTTGGTTAATTTTTCTAAATTCGCGTATTAGTTCTGAATTTATTAGTTACTTTGATTTCTTGAATTTATATTTACATTATACCATAGAATATAATAGATTTGGGCCACTCTGAGTTGGATACTGGTGGCAAGAGAGTGGTTAGCGGTTGATTGGCACCGTCGAGGTAAGTGGCTTGCCTAACTCTGTGTTGGAGAATTTTCCCTTAGATATTTTGACTGGTTTTTACTATAAAAACCCCGTGTACGTGAGGTGACGAGCGCGTGCATGGGACATTTTCACGGAAATTCCATTGTTCTTTCTACAACATGCCTCAATTTCAATTCTATTATTACTGTCATCGATTGAGCTGAATAGCAATTTAATATTTTATCATAACAAACGATTTTACTTGATTTTCCCCTTGTTACTACTGTTTGAAAACGGTTTGAGTACTTTACCCCGTATTTACTAATGATTTTTCCTAAACTTTGAAACTTCGCTTTATCCGATATACATTCTTGCATTGCATATTTAAATTGGGACTACGGACCGTGATCCGGGAGCTTTCCCCTTGTACTGCATAGCATATTTAAATTGGGACTACAGACCGAGATCCGGGAGCTTTCCCCCTGTACTGCATTGAATATTTAAATTGGGACTACAGACCGAGATCCGGGAGCTTTCCCCCTGTACTGCATTGAATATTTAAATTGGGACTACGGGCCGAGACCCGGTAGCTTTCCCCCTGTATTGCATTGCACGGTTATCACTTGAATTATATGTTGTGCCGAACTGAGATTATTACTCTTTTCTTCTCACCTTTACTTTCAACTGCCGTTAATCATTACTGTTTACTTAACTGTTAACTATATCTGTCTTGTTTTTGAATTGCAAACTCAGTAGAGCCTCAACCTGACCTCGTCACTACTTGACTGGGGTTAGGCTTGGCACTTACTGGGTACCGAATGTGGAGTACTCACCCCCTTCTGTGCATGGTTTCCCCATGTGCAGATCCAGGTACTAGCACCAGTGTTGGAGTCAGGAGCCCAACACACATTTGGAGACCGTGAGGTATTTCTACCGCGTCCGCAGAACCTTTCAAGTCCCCTTCCTTATCCTTATGTAAACATAGTATTTAGACAGAATTACTCTTAGTTTTTAATGTATTGAGTTATTGTGTTAAGCTTGTGACAGTTGTGATAGTCCGGGTTTTGGGAAGAGATAACTGTAAATGACGAGCGGCTTAAGCTTTATGATATTTACTTTATCTGAATTGTTTTATTCTTGTTTTCGATTTATTTTTCCGTATATTTTAGGCTTACCTAGTCGTAGAGACTAGGTGCCGTCACGAGACCCTGTGGAGGGAAATTTGGGTCGTGACACTTGCTAGGCAAGCCAATGTTAGAGTTCGAGTATCTAATTTCCTTTGATTATTTTATTAAGCACCAATAAAAAGATTTAAAGTAAAGTTAATGTAAATAATTTCCACATATAAAATACTAAACAATTAAATAGAAACGAACCACGAGCTAATTATATAAATAGATCTAGAACTACCCAGAGTCTGGTGTCACAATTCACGAACTACTAAAGAATACTACAAATATTGGGCTGAAAGAAATAGTATAATTGTTCTAAATACAATAAAACAACGTATGTAAAATAGAGAAGACTCTCGGGATCTACCAACGCCGACAAATATACCTCGTGTCTCCGAATGAACAGGGGGCTGCTCTACAAACCTCCACTACTGGATAGTACCTGGATCTGCACAAAAGAGTGCAGAGTGTAGTATCAGTACAACTGACCCCATGTACTGAGTAAGTGCCGATCCTAACCTCGACGAAGTAGTGACCAGGCTAAGGTGGGGCATTAGCAATATATATATCCCGTGACAACATAAATAATAAAGGAAGAAAGAAATTCTAAACAAATAAACAGATACTGCGCAACAACAAAATAACTCCGCCGCCTTTTCCAGGCCTCAGCTATAACCAATACTCAAGTAAAACTCCAAGTTTCAAACTTTACTTTAAAATAATCACATGTGCTAAATATGAGAAAACCCGTAGAATAAAACAAAATTTCCAAATCATTTAAAGTTTAAAAATCAATAAAAACATCATTATTCACCCTTTTAACAATCTTGTTGCGGCGTGCAACCCGATCCCAACTATTCACAATATCACAATCAATTATCCACCCTTATCACACCAATTATCCACCCTTATCATACCAATTATCCACCCTTATCCCACCAATTCACCTTTATCACACCAATTATCCACCCTTATCACACCAATATCCACCCTTATCACACCAATTATCCACCCTTATCACATTAATTTTTAATTCAAAGTTTCAAACAGAAAGCAACATAGCCCGTAAGCTTTAAACAACAACAATGTAAATAGTCAAAGAAACTGACATGAATGTATATATATATAATTTTAACATAGTGTCAAACTGCTCAATATTTCTGTTCCTCAAGGGAACCAAATACACAACCAATATTCTTCCAAAATAACTAAATAATATTTGACAACAAAGTAATGAGGCCTAGTAGTCATGGAAACAATAACTAACAAAGAACAATTAAGACCGAGATCAATTAAATTGGGAACAGGGAAAGGATCATGTTTAACAGGCCATTTGGGTGGTGCATAGATACTCGTCACCTCACCTATACACCACACCCATGCATTTCACATAGAAAACAAGTGGGGAGTCCTATTCCCTCAAGTCAAAGTTAGACCAAACACTTACCTCAATTTCGCAGGCCACTCACTGCTCAATTATTGCTTTTCATTTTGAATTCACCTCTAACTTGCTCGAATCTAAGCATAATTAATTCAATATCATCAATTTATGCTAAAGGAACTAACTTTATTGAAAATATGATTTTTCCTAAGTTTTCTAAAAAAAAAAAGTGAAAGCCCGACCCCGGGCCTGCTTGGTCTAAACTCGGGGTTCGGACCAAATTACGTTTACCCATTCACCCATGAACCCAAATATGCTATTAATTTCGAAATCAGACCTCAATTTGATATAAAAATTTGATTTTTACAAAATTCCCTAATTCTACCCAAACCCTCAATTTTTACCATGGATATTCTAAATTTTTGCTTTAAAAGTGATGAAAAACAGTAAGGAATTGAAAGAAAAAAGTTTAGAATTGATTACCTATGACTTGGGGGTGATAATTGTTGAAGAAAATCGCTATTACGGCTGTAAACCTTAAATATGGTGAAAAAGAAGGTCTACCCATTTTTAAAAGGGTATTTATATTAGCTAGACAGGGAACCTATGCATTTGCACCCAATTGGATGCATTCACACCCAATTGGATGCATTCGCATAGGGTAAGGGACAATGGGCAGTGCGCTCGCGTGGGGAGGGGTGCGATCGCATAGGGTACTGGCCTCCCCTCCCCCGGGCCTGTTTTAATGCATTGCATTCGCACAACTTGCCTAGACGATGCTTCGCGATTGCACACTAAGTTCTGCGTTCGCACAGTACAAATTTGGGACCCTCCTGAGACTACACTATGCGATCGCATAGTGTACTTGACCTGGGCACCAGAAAATAGAAACCAACGACTTTCTTTATGTGTGAAACACCTTGTGGCCTATCCGAAACTCACCCGAGCCCTCGGGGCTCTAAAACAAATATGCATGCAAGTCTAGAAATACCATACGGACTTGATCGTGCGATCAAATCATGAAAATAACATGTAAAACTATGAATTAAACCTCAAAACTCATCGTTTTCAACAAGAACTCTTAAAGTTCATAATTTCTCAACCGGATGTCCGAATCACGTCAAACGAACATCGTTTTTCACCAAATTTCACATTTAACCTTTTAATATCATAACAAATCTGTACCGCGCTCCGGAACCAAAATACGGGCTCGATACCAATGATTTAAAATAATATTTCTTTTCTTTAATTCATAAATTTTCAGCAAGACAATTTCTTTCAAAAATTAATTTTTAAGGCTTGGGACCTCGGAATTCATTTCCGGGCATACGCCCGAGTCCCATATTTTACTGCGGACCTCTCGGGATCGTTGAAACACAGATCCGTGTCTGTTTACTCAAAATGTTGATCAAAGTAAACTTTTATCAAATTTAAATTCTAGAAATCACTATTTCTCATATTTTTACATAAAAGCTTTCCGGTTTCTCACCTGGACTGCGCGCGCAAATTGAGGTATTTAAAATTTATCTTTTTATGACAATTAAGCATGGGACGGAGGCTAAATTTATAAAATGACCCCTTGGGTCATCACAATCTCCACCTCTAAAACACACGTACGTCCTCGAACGGACATAGAAAATTATATGAATGTGCAAACAAGTGTGGATATCTACTCTGCATGTACGACTCAGACTCCCAGGTAGCTGCCTCAATGGACTGGCCTCTCCAGTGCACTCGAACTGAAGGATAACTCTTAGACCTCAACTAAAGAACCTGCCGGTCTAAAATAGCTATCGGCTCCTCCTCATAAGTCAACTCTTTGTCCAATTGGACAGAGCTGAAATCTAACACGTGGGATGGGTCACCATGATATTTCCGGAGCATAGACACATGGAATACCGGATGAACTGAGGATAACCCTGGAGGCAGCGCAAGTCTATAAGCTACCTCCAAGGGGGATCCCCTGGCTAGGAGGGTATTTATCAAGTGCTTCCAAATCTCCTCAACATAAGGGCAATGACTGATAGTTGAAACCTATCAAGAATCTCAAATGGCCCGATATACCTAGGGCTCAACTTACCCTTCTTCCCAAATCTCATAACACCCTTCATGGGCGACACACAAAGCAATACTCTCTCTCCAGCCATGAATGTCACATCATGGACCTTACGATCGGCATAACTCTTTTGCCTAGATTGGGTTGCACGAAGTTTCTCCTGAATAATCTTGACCTTATATAAGGCCTTGTGAACTAAGTTTGTACCCAACAACCGAGCCTCTCCCGGCTCAAACCATCCAACTGGCGATCTGCACCGTCTACCATATAATGCCTCATAAGGAGCCATCTGAATGCTCGACTGATAACTATTATTATAAGCGAACTCCGCTAACGGCAAGAATTGATCCCATGAATATCCAAAGTCAATAACACAAGCACGGAGCATGTCCTCTAATATTTGAATAGGAGGTTTGGACTGCCGGTCCGTCCGAGGGTGAAATTCTGTACTCAACTCTACTCGGGTACCCAAATCACGCTGAACTGCCCTCCAAAAGTGCAAAGTAAACTGCGTACCCCGATCAGAAATGATAGACACGGGCACTCCATGAAGGAGAACTATCTCCCGCATATATAACTCAGCCACCCCTTTGAAGTATAAGTACTTGCCACAGGAATAAAATGTGCTGATTTAGTCAGCCTATCAACGAAAACCCAAACCGTATCGACTTTCCTCTGAGTCCGTGGGAGCCCAACAACGAAGTACATAGTGATACTCTCCCACTTCCACTCAGGAATCTCTATCTGCTGAAGCAAACCACCAGGTCTCTGATGCTCATACTTTACCTGCTGACAATTTAAGCAACGAGCCACATACGCCACAATGTCCTTTTTCATCCTTCTCCACCAATAATGCTGCTTCAAATCTTGGTACATTTTTGCTGCACCTGGGTGAATAGAATACTTGGAACTGTGAGCCTCCTCAAGGATCAACTCACGAAGGCCATCAACATTATTCACACATAACCTACCCTGCATTCTCAAAACACCATCATCTCCAACTGTAACCTGCTTGGCATCACCGTGCAGAACTGTGTCCCTAAGGACCGCCAAATTTGGGTCATCATCCTTCCGCTCCCGAATACGATCAATTAAAGAAGACCGAGCGACCGTACAAGCTCAAACACTGCTGGGGGAAATAGCCAACCTCACGAACTGATTAGCCAAAGTCTGAATGTCTGAAGCCAACGGTCTCTTGCCAATTGGAATATACGCAAGACTGCCCATACTCACCGCCTTTCTACTCAATGCATCGGCCACCACATTGGTCTTTCTTGGGTGATATAATATGGTGACATCATAATTTTTTAGCAACTCTAACCATCTCCGCTGCCTCAAATTTAGATCTTTCTACTTGAATAAGTACTAGAGGCTGCGATGGTCAGTAAAAATGTCACACGACACGCCATAAAGATAATGCCTCCAAATTTTTAATGCATGAACAATGGCTGCCAGATCCAAGTCATGAACATGGTAATTCTTCTCATGGACTTTAAACTAACGAGACGCATATGCAATCACTCTGCCATCCTGCATCAATACTGCTCCAAGTCCAACTCGGGAAGCGTCACAATACACCGTTAAAGAACCCGAATCTAATGGTAACACCAACACCGGTATTGAAGTCAAGGTTGTCTTGATCTTCTGAAAGCTCGCCTCGCACTCATCTGACCATTTAAATGGGGCACCTTTCTGAGTCAATTTAGTCATTGGGGATGCTATTGACGAGAACCTTTCCACAAAACGACGGTAATAACCCGCCAAACCCAAGAAATCCTAATCTTTGTAGCTGTAATGGGTCTAGGCTAGTCCCTGACTGCCTATATCTTCTTAGGATCAACCTGAATACCCCCCACTGATACGATATGACCCAAAAAGGTTACTGAATCTAACCAGAACTCACATTTTGAAAACTTGGCATACAACTGATTATCTCTCAAAGTCTGGAATGCTATACGGAGATGTTGCTCATGCTCTTCCCGACTGCGGGAATATATAAGAATGTCATCAATGAACACGATTACGAAGGAGTCCAGATGGGGCTTGAAAACCCGATTCATCAAATCCATAAAGGCCGTTGGAGCATTAGTCATCCCAAAAGACATAACCAAAAATTCATAGTGCCCATACCTCGTCCGAAAGGTTGTCTTAGGAATATCGAACGCCCTAATCTTCAGCTGATGATAGCCTGACCTCAAATCAATTTTTGAAAATACTCTAGCACCCTGAAGCTGATCAAATAGGTCATCAATTCTCGACAATGGATATTTATTCTTGATGGTAACTTTATTCAGCTGCCGGTAATCTATACACATTCTCATCGACCCATCTTTCTTCTTTACAAACAAAATCGGTGCACCCCAAGGCGAGACACTAGGTCTTATGAAACCCTTATCTAGCAAGTCTTACAACTGTTCTTCAACTCTTTCAATTCTGGCAGGGCCATCCGATATGGAGGAACGGAAATGGGCTGAGTGCTCGGAGCCATATCAATACAGAAATCAATATCCCTATCGGGCGGTATACCCGACAGGTATGCAGGAAATACCTCAGGAAACTCATGCACGATAGGAACTGTATCTATAGAAGAAACCTCAACATCAGAATCACTAATATGAGCCAAATAAGCCAAACACCCTTTCTCCACCATGCGGCGAGCCTTAGCATATGAATTTACCTAGCTGGGAGAATGACCAAGAGTCCCTTTCCATTCTAATCGAGGCAACCCCGGTAAGGCTAAAGTAACTGTCTTGGCGTGACAATATAAAATGGCATAGTAGGGCGACAACATCCATGCCCAATATAACATCAAAGTCAACCATGTCTAGAAGCAAAAGATCAACACTAGTTTTAAGGGTTTCAATGACTACCACGCACGAACGATATACTCGATCTACCACAATAGCATCCCCCATCGGTGTAGACACATAAACAGGAACACTCAAGGGCTCACGAGGAACATTCAAATACGAGGCAAAATAGGATGAAACATACGAATAAGTAGACCCCGGATCAAACAAAATTGAAGCAGCTCTATCATAAACTGAGATGATACATGTGATAACAGCGTCAGAGGACTCTGCCTCGGGTCTAGCTGGAAATGCATATAGTCGGGGCTGGGCCCCGCCACCCTTAGCCACACATCTGGGAGGACCTCCACCTCTAGCCATCTGTCCTCCACCTCTAACATTCTGGCCTCTACCTATAACTACATTACCCCTACTCCTTGACGGTTGCGCAGGTGGTACTGGAACTGGTGCCGAGACTATAGCACGAGCACCCTGCTGCTGAAACTGATTACTCCGGATATGCCCATGTTCACCACACTCGAAGCACCCCTACTGAACAATATACCGACCCTGATGAATCGGCTGGCCACGCGAAACACTCTGCAGAGGAGGTGCTCTAATAGGAGCTAAAGGAGCACTATAAACTGGCTGAGCAGAAGGAGGCAAATAAGAACCACGATCCCCCTGAAGTACCATGGAAAACCTGTAGTGCTGAGTGGAATGGCTTGAAGGAATGGCCTCGGCTAAATGAAGTCCCGCCTCTAGATGAGGCACCACTAAAAACACTGGAATGGCGAGGTCTCTTGTCTGGCCCTTGGCCTCCCATCCCAAGAACTGACTCAACCCTCCTAGCTATATTAGTTGCATCCTGAAGAGAAATCTCGGTCCCTGTTTCCTTGGCCATCTGCAACCTGATGGGCTGAGCAAGGCCATCAATAAACCGCATGACCCTCTCCATCTCTGTGGGCAATATAAGAATAGCATGTCTAGCTAGATCCACAAAACGAGTCTCATACTGAGTCACAGTCATGCTGCCCTGCTGAAGTCACTCAAACTGACGACGCTTATCCTCTCGAGTAGTGACATGTAAGAACTTCTCCAAAAAGAGATGAGAGAACTGATCCCAAGTCAGAGTAGGTGATCCATCTGGCTTAGTCAACAAATAGTCCCTCCACCATATCTTGGCGGAACCAGTCATCTGAAAATCTGCGAAATTGACCCATTGGTCTCCAGAATACCCATATTAGGCAGAACCTCATGGAAATTATCCAGATATTCCTGTGGATCCTCTGAAGTAGCACCACTGAATGGACAGGAAATAGCTTAATAAACCTGTCAAGTCTCCACAAATCATCTGAAGACATGGCTGCCCCATTAGCGGGCGGCATTGCTGCAACTGGCTGAATTACCCCAACTGGATTTGTTATTGGGGTCTGAACCAGAGGAGTAGTATGAACTGCAGTGTGGGTAGTAGGAGTTGGGACCCCTCCTCCAACCTGAGATACAGCTACAACAACAGGGAATGTGCCAGTCTGGGCTACACTCTCCATCAAGCCCACTAAGCGGACTAAAGCATCCTGAAGAACTAGGGCAGCAATAAACCCCTCGGGAACCTAAGTTGGTCTCGTTGGAACAGTTTGAGCTGGAACCCCCTCATCAATCTCAATCTGGTGTCCCGCAGCTGGGGTTGTTGCCTGAGCAACGAGCTGATTCCTACCTCTGCCTCGGCCTCTGGCATGGCCTCGGCCTCTGTCCCTAGTAGGAGCTGTTGCTGCTGGAGGACCGGAATTCTGATCATCGAAAGACGAGGCACGTGTTCTCGCCATCTGCAAGAGAGTAGAAGAATCTAGTCAGTATTTGGGATACAAGAATCGCATGATAGAGTAGAAATAAAAATGGAGTTGTTTCCTAACTCAATAGCCTCTGAGAGATAAGTACAGACGGATCTGTACCGATCATTCAGACTCTACTAAGCTTGTTCGTGAATTGTGAGACCTAAGCAACCTAGTGCTCTGATACCAACTTCTCACGACCCAAATTCCCAACCATAGGGATCGTAATGGCGCCTAACACCACACTTGCTAGGCAAGACAATGTAGAATTCGAGTATCTAATTTCCTTTGATTATTTTATTAAGCATCAATAAATAGATTTAAAGCAAGAAAACAACAAGAGCACGTCTTCCCAAATAAAGCAGCCTTCAGCAGGAGCTGCACTACAATGCCTCAGCTCTGGGAACAGGAAGGAACTGAGCGCCCCGGCGAATAAAGAAAACCTAGAACAAAAATGGAAGCCTAAGCCTTCACATCCGAAACTGAAAAATCATTAGTTGGAGAATCGTTTTTAAAGGGTAGGCATAGTGAAGGCAGAATGGAAATAGAAAACTACTAAATGACTTAGTCTTGCCTTCTTCTTCCTTTATGGAGAGAGGGCAAGAGCCCATACTTGGAGCACGAATTCATACGTAAGATGCCCAGTTGGATCACTAATTCGTAGATGGACAACCTCTGCAGATGGATGCTATAAATTCCTCCAAAAAATCATAAAATACTGTGCGGCCACTTAGAGCTCCTCTCCTTACAGTCAAGCGGCTTTCACTCCTTCTACTCTAAACGACGGAACAAAGAACGAAACTTTACGACAACTTTTTCGTAGACGTTCACTTGCATCACATACACAAGTCTCTCTGAACCGTGCAATAAGGTCACCCATAACACGGCTCTCCCACTTGAGTTATCTTAGCCCCAGGCCATGCTATTCAACAAATATTGGAAAAATGGCAGTGTAAAAACTTAATGTAAATAATTTCCGCAGATAAAATACTAAACAATTAAATAGAAACGAACCACGAGCTAATTATATAAATAGATCTAGAACTACCCCAGAGTATGGTGTCACAATTCACGAACTACTAAAGAATACTACAAATATTGGGCTGAAAGAAATAGTATAATTGTTCTGAATACAATAAAACAACGTATGTAAAATAAGAGAAAACTCTCGGGATCTGCGAACGCCGGCAGATATACCTCGTGTCTCCGAATGAACAGGGGGCTGCTTTACAAACCTCCACTACTGTATAGTACCTGGATCTGCATAAAAGATTGCAGAGTGTAGTATTAGTACAACTGATCCCATGTACTGAGTAAGTGCCGAGCTTAACCTCGACGAAGTAGTGACGAGGCTAAGGTGGGGCATTAACAATATATATATCCTGTGACAACATAAATAATAAAGGAAGAAAGAAATTCTAAACAAATAAACAGATAATGCGCAACAACAAAATAACTCCGCCGCCTTTTCCAGGCCTCAGCTATAACCAAAACTCAAGTAAAACTCCAAGTTCCAAACTTTACTTTAAAATAATCACATGTGCTAAATATGAGAAAACCCGTAGAATAAAACAAAATTTCCAAATCATTTAAAGTTTAAAAATCAATAAAAACATCATTATTCACCCTTTTAAGAATCTTGTTGCTGCGTGCAACCCGATCCCAACTATTCACAATATCACAATCAATTATCCACTCTTATCACACCAATTATCCACCCTTATCATACCAATTATCCACCCTTATCCCACCAATTATTCACCTTGATCACACCAGTTATCCACCCTTATCACACTAATATCCACCCTTATCACACCAATTATCCACTCTTATCACATTAATTTTTAATTCAAAAGTTTCAAACAGAAAGCAACATAGCCCGTAAGCTTTAAACAACAACAATGTAAATAGTCAAAGAAACCGACATGAATGTATATATATATATAATTCCAACATAGTGTCAAACTGCTCAACATTTCTGTTTCTCAAGGGAACCAAATACACAACCAATATTCTTCCAAAATAACTAAATAATATTTGACAACAAAGTAATGAGGCCTAGTAGTCATAGAACAATAACTAACAAAGAACAATTAAGACTGGGATCAATTAAATTGGGAACGGGGAAAGGATCATGTTTAACAGGCCATTTGGGTGGTGCATAGATACTCGTCACCTCACCTATACACCACACCCATGCATTTCACATAGCAAACAAGAGAGGAGTCTTATTCTCTCAAGTCAAAGTTAGACCAAACACTTACCTCAATTTCGCAGGTCACTCACTGCTCAATTATTGCTTTTCCTTTTGAAATCACCTCTAACTTTCTCGAATCTAAGTATAAATAATTCAATATCATCAATTTATGCTAAAGGAACTAACTTTATTGAAAAACATTATTTTTCCTAAGTTTTCTCAAAAAAAGTGAAAACCCGACCTCGGGTCTGGTTGGTCTAAACTCGGGGTTCGGACCAAATTACGTTTACCCATTCACCCACGAACCCAAATATGCTATTAGTTTCGAAATCAGACCTCAATTTGATATAAAATTTTGATTTTTACAAAAATTCTCTAATTCTACCCAAACCCTTAATTTTTACCATGAAAATTCTTAATTTTTGCTTTAAAAGTGATGAAAAACAGTAAGGAATTGAAAGAACAAAATTTAGAATTGATTACCTATGACTTGGGGATGATAATTGTTGAAGAAAATCGCTATTAGGGCTGTAAACCTCGAAAATATAATGAAAAAGAAGGTCTGCCCGTTTTTAAAAGGGTATTTATATTAGCTGGACAGGGAACCTATGCGTTCGCACCCAATTGGATGCGTTCGCACCCAATTGGATGCGTTCGCATAGGGTAAGGGACAATGGTCAGTGCGTTCGCGTGGGGAGGGGTGTGATCTCATAGGGTATTGGCCTCCCCTCCCCCAGGCCTGTTTTAATGCATTGCGTTCGCACAGTAGGGAGTGTGTTCGCACAGCTTGCCCAGACGATGCTTCGCGATTGCACACTAAGTGTTGCGTTCGCACAGTACAAATTTGGGACCCTCTTGAAACTACACTATGTGATCCCGGACCTAGCTATGCGATCACATAGTGTACTTGACCTGGGCACCAGAAAATAAAAACCAGCAACTTTCTTTATGTGTGAAACACCCTGTGGCTTATCCGAAACTCACCTGAGCTCTCAGGGCTCTAAACAAAACATGCACGCAAGTCTAGAAACATCATACGGACTTGATTGTGCGATCAAATCATGAAAATAACATGTAAAACTATGAATTAAACCTCAAAACTCATCGTTTTCAACAAGAACTCTTAAAGTTCATAATTTCTCAACCGGATGTACGAATCATGTCAAACGAACTCCGTTTTTCACCAAATTTCACTATTAACCTTTTTATATCATAACAAATCTGTACCGGGCTTCGGAACCAAAATACGGGCTCGATACCAATGATTTCAAACAATATGTCTTTTCTTTAATTCATAAATATTTCAGCAAGACAATTATTTTTAAAAATTGATTTCTAAAGTTTGGGACCTCGGAATTCATTTTCGGGCATACGCTCGAGTCCCATATTTTACTGCGGACCTCCCGGGATTGTCATAACACGGATCCGGGTCCATTTACTCAAAATGTTGACCAAAGTCAACTTTTATCAAATTTTAACTCTAGAAATCAATATATCTCATATTTTCACATAAAAGCTTTTCGGTTCATGCCCAGACTGTGCACGCAAATCGAATTATTTAAAATTTGTCTTTTTATGAAAATTAAGCATGGGACGGAGTATAAATTTATAAAATGACCCCTTGGGTCATCACACCGTGGCGGTCATGGAAGAGGAAGAAGTAACAGTAACAACTGCAACGATGAAGTTAATGTCCACCAGACATTCAGAGGTCGTGGTCGTGGACACAGAGGAGGAAGAGGACGTGGCTACTACCAAGAAAATAATGGACAAAGGTATGACAAATCCAAAATTGAGTGTTATAATTGTCATAAAGTTTGCCATTACTCTTGGGAATGTCGTAGCAATGTTGAAGAAAAAGCTAACCTTGTTGACGACAAGAAAGAAGAAGTTGAGTCAACATTGTTGATGGCACTAAGGAAGAAGACAAGGATGATTGCAGCTCGAGGTATTTGGACAATGGATCAAGCAATCATATGTGTTGATGCAAAGAGAAGTTTGTGGAGATCAATAAAACGATGAGAGGTAATGTGTCCTTTGGAGATACCTCAAAGATTCAAATTGAAGGGATAAATACGATTATGATCTCCTGTAAAGATGGTAGTCACAAGCTAATTCAAGATGTTGATTATGTCCCAAAATTAAAAAGTAATATTTTGAGTTTGGGACAACTTCTTGAAAAGGAATATGACATCCACATGAAAAATATGCATCTTTGGCTTAGGGATTCAAGTGGAATTCTAATTGCGAAAGTGCATATGGATAAGAATAGATTATTCTCTCTGAATCTTAAGACAATTGATGCAAAGTGTTTGAAGGCTAATATGCAAGATGAATCTGTTACACCCCATGTTTTCGTACGTGAGAGTACATCGTAAGTCAATTGATGTAAGCTCAGAAATAAGATTTTATTTGTTGGAATATAAAGTAAGTTAATCATGTTACGTTGGAGGTTATAAATATTTAAGATCATGAATAACGAGTACCAAGAGGGTTGAAAAGCTTAGAATCTAAACCAATTGAAGAAAATAAGTTTCATCGAAAGTCGACGAGTTTGGAATGTTATAACATGTACTTTAGGGTGAGACTATGGTTCATTACATGATAAGGAGGTTATGCTATGAGTTAATTTTTATCCTATGATAATTGTGTTCTACGTTTTGAAGTCAAGCAAGTAGTGGAACAAAAGTTGGCAAAGGTCTTCACAAGTTACACTCATAATGTGCTTAACATTACGTCAAATGTAATTGATATTTTCTCCTGATATACTTGGAATTAGGGGATTCTCTACCTACCAAACGGAAGCTCTATGAGTGCAGTTTCCAACGCATTAAACTGTTCATCGATACGACATAGGAGAAGAGAGATATTTGCACTTTCGCGAGACTGCGCAGACATCATAAGTGACAAGTAGGTGGATCACTAAAGCTTTTTGAGAAATACATTTCATGTACTATATGAGGTCTTATTGGGACATATTATATACCAAATTGAATGTCTTGGAATTTATTTTTCAACTCTCTTAACCGTTCATTCATACGACATCAGGATAAAAAGATATAAGCGTCGGAAGATGGATAAATCCTAGGGTGCCAAGCTAGCACCTCTTTGACTTTTCCAAACTTGATATATATAAACATTAGGTCGGCTTTCTCTTCATTATCCAGAATAAAACGACCAGAGAACACCCATAGACATAACCTCAAGCTACCTTCTAGGGTTTCAAAGAAGAATATCATCCCGGGCATGAAATCGAGAAGCAATAACATCAAAATGATCCCTACGATGTAAGTGTCATTATACCGCCTCTTCATTTTCTTTGTAGTTAGAGTTTTGGAAGTTACTTCATAGTTAAAAAATGTCTAATATTTGTATTTAAGTGTTTAAATATCAAATAAGGTTGATAAATTTGTTTCCTAATAGTTAGAACTCACGGGACGGTGATCGGAAGCCGTGAGTTCGAGTTATTTGACTTGTAGCGGACAATTTTGTGTTGCTATTGGGCTGCGTGTTTTACTAATGCTTTGTGGAGTTTTGGAGGAGGAAGGGCGTGGAGAAACACCATATAGATGTAGGTTTGTGAGTTGGTCGTTCGTTGTAACATTTCTAGGTCGTTTGACACGACTACGGTGGTTGTCTTATGTGTGAAGTGATTAGGTTGTGTGTGGACTGTTTTGGGAGGCTCAATATGATTATTAGTGATGTTGTTTGGACTGTTAGGTGATTTTTTTTTACTTGTGTGAAGTCATATAAATAGGGGAGGTGTTGTCAGATTCATCATGTGATCACCCAAGGGGTCATTTTATGAATTTAGACTCCGTTCTAGGCTTATTAGCTATAAAAAGATTAATTTTAACTACCTCGATTTGTGTGCGCAGTCCGAGCATGAAACCGTAAAGATTTTATGTTAAAATATAAGAAACAATAATTTTTAGAATTACAAAATTTGGTTTTAGTTGACTTGAGTCAACATTTTGAGTAAATGGACTCAAATCTGTGTTCCGACGATCCCGGAAGGTCCGCAGTAAAATATGGGACCCGTGCCTATGCCCGAAAATGAATTCTGAGGTCCCAAGCCTTAGAAATTAATTTTTGAAAGAAATTATTTTGCTGAAATATTTATGAAATAATGAAAAGAATTAATGTTTGAAGTCATTGGTATCGGGCCCGTATTTTGGTTACGGAGGCCGGTACAGATTTGTTATGATATTCAGGCCTTGCCTGTGAAATTTGGTGAAATACGGAGTTCATTTGACGTGATTCGGACATCCGGTTGAAAAGTTATGAACTATAAGTGTTCTTGAGGAAAATAATGAGTTTTGAGGTTTAATTCGTTGTTTTACATGTTATTTTCATGATTTGATCGAAGGAGCCCCGAGGGCTCGGGTGAGCATATTTGATTTAGAGCCCCGAGGGCTCGGGTGAGTTTCAAAATAGGTTTGGGTTGTGTTGCGCTCGTTCTTTCTTATGCTTCGACGTCGTTTCTTCAAGCATAAATGATATCATATTGAACAAATGAGCTCCGATTTATGTTTTGAATGAATTATTAGATCCGTATCGTAATTACAAACCCGTAGCAAAAAGAATCATCGAATTTGGACATCGTATGAGGATTTTATGGCCATTTTACCAAGGTTGCCCAGATTTTCAGGTTAATTACGAATTTGCCCCTGACGGCATATTAAAAACCTGCACTATTTGCAAATCTTAAAACCTACATATCTCCTTCATTATAAGGTCAAATTGAGTGATTCAAAAGCCTAAATTCATTAGAATTTCACAAGACATCCATTGGACACAAGAAAATCGAGTTTAGGGATCGTTTGGCACGAGAAACGAGACAATATAGCTGGCAGAAAAATAAATACAAAACGGGTAGACTTCTTCTTCTTTAAATTTTCGAACTCCACAGCCCTAGGAACGAATTGCTTCACCAAATATCATCCCCAAGTCATAGGTAATCAATTATAAACTTTACTCCTTCAATTACCCATTGTTTTTCATCACTTTTAAATCAAAAACTAAGAATTTTCATGGTAAAAATTGAGGGTTTGGGTAGAATTAGGGAATTTTATAAAAATCGAATCTTTACCTCGAATTGAGGTCGAATTTAGAAATTAATTGTATATTTGGGTTCGTGGGTGAATGGGTAAATGTAATTTGATCCGAACCCCGAGTTTAGACCAAGCGAGCTCGGGGTCAGGTTTTCACTTTTTTTGTGAAAACTTAGGAAAAATTATATTTTTCAATAACGTTAGTTCATTTATCATTAGTTAATGATATTAAGTTAATTTTGATTAGATTCGAGCAATTTAGAGGTGAATTCAAAAGGAAAAGCAATAATTGAGCTGTGAGTGGCCTGCGGAATTGAGGTAAGTGTTTGGCCTAACTTTAGCTTGAGGGAATAGGACTCCCCACTTGTTTGCTACGTGAATTTCATGGGTGTGGTGTATAGGTGTGGTGACGAGTATCTATGCACCACCCAAATCGTTTGTTAAACATGATCCCCTTTCCCGTTCCCACTTATTTGATCATTGTTTTAACTGTTACATGTTCATTATTGTTTCTATGACTATTTGGCCTTGTTGAATTGTTGTTAGTTATCGTTGTGACTATTTGGAAAGAGTATTGGTTTTTCTGAGCTGGTTCCCTTGTGATATAAACATGGTTGAGAGGTTTGGTATGGTTTTTATGAAATAAATATATATATATTTTTTGATATTCCTGTTGGTTTCATGGTTGAGAGGTTATTGATGAGGTTATAAGAAAAATATGCAGTTTATTATTTATAATTGTTGAGGTTCGCGTGTTTATTGGGTTTCATTGAGTTATTCCCAATTGTTGTTGTAAGTGTGTTAAAGAAGTTGGATGTTCTCTTGAGTTTATCATAGTATATAAAGACTGAGCTGGATTGACAGCTTTACGGTATTTACTTATATTCTGGTTGGTTTTATTGTGAAATATTATTGGTTAAAGCTTACGAGCTAAATG
>ML268626.1:0-15924 GCA_005239495.1 Nicotiana undulata
AGGCCAGCAGCCTCACTCAGTCAGACACTCTCAATTTGCCCTTCAGGCCATAAATATACCGGTGTTCTCGACCCAAAAATAGTATTTTATTTTCAAGTAGTATCAAAATACTCTGAGTGTCAAAATAATTTTACAGAAAGGCCTGAGTGAAAAATCATAATATAGCAGTGAGGAAAATAGTAAAAACCTCCCTCAAGGGGTAAACAAGTCGGCACTAGGCCCCAAACACGGCTAACAGCCCAAAACATATCATAATGTATAAATACTAATTAAGCAAAGGCTTAAAAATCAGTTTCGCAACTCAATAGTCGCCTAAATAGGAACCATGTTCCAAAGTTTCCACCTTTTTATTTCAAAACCCGTGAAAGGGTGCATAGTCCGGGGTTTCATACCCTCAGGACAGGATTTAAAGACATTACTTACCTCAAAACTAGCCCGAAAACTATTCCGCAATGCGCTTGCCTCTCGAATCAACCTCCGAAGGCTCCAAATCTACCAAGTTCAGATTTTATCATCAATATGGGCTTAAGGAACAATTTCCAATTGAAAGATATCAATTTCTACTCAAAAATCCGAATTCGGTCAAAACCCGACCCCCGGGATCGTGTCCCAAAACTCAGAAATTCTTACACAAAAGTGTTCTTCATCTTCCCACGAGTCCGTACATATAAAGAACACCAAAATCGGAGTCGATTTGACCCCTCAAATCGACCCTTGAAGGTCTCAAAATCTCAAGCCCTAAAATCCAATTTTTCTACTGATTTTCCATGAATTTACATTGGTTTTATGCTCTATAATCACCCACGATCGATTTTTAATGATTAGAACACTTATCTCTATGAATAACAAGAATTTCCCTCTTTAAAATCGCCCCCAAGAGCTCTTTTCTGTACAACAATGGTGAAAAAGAGGGTTTAAGTCGCGGAGGAAATATTTAAATACTGTCCAGGTCAATACTCAGTGCGATCGCAGCCCCTCAGGTGCGATGGCACTGAACAATTTTCACCTGCCCTATTTTACTCAGTGCGATCGCAGCCCCTCAGGTGCGATAGCACTGAACAATTTTCCAACAGCCTTCTCCAACTCTTCCGTATAGCCTCTAGTATAATGGTCATAACTTTTTTTACAAAACTCCAAATTACAATTGGCTTAACTTTCTGAAAACTAGACATCAAGAGCTAAAACTTTCATTTTTGGATCATCTTCAAATTCCTTATAGATTGTGAGTTATAAGCTTCCAAAGTCGGGATAGTGCAGCAGAGAATTTACTCTGTGCGATCGCGGGAAGCCTTGTGCGATCGCTTAGCACAATTAGATTTTTCCAAATTTCCTCTGTGCTAACACATCCAAATCAGTGCTATCGCATTGTACACCCCTGAAGCCAAAAACCAGCAACTAGAAATGGCCTAGAAATGGCCCGAAACCACCCCGAAACTCACCCGAGACCCTCGAGACCTCAACTAAAACATACCAACACATCCCATAATATCACACAAACTTAGTCGAGCCTTCGAATCACCAAAAACAACGCAAAAACACTAAATCACATCGAATTCAAGCCTATGAACTTTGAAATTTCTAAATTCTACCAACGATGCCGAAACTATCCAAAACACATCCGATTGGCCTGAAATTTTGCACACATATCCAAAATGACATTACGAACCTGTTCCAACTTCCGGAATTCCATTCCGACCCCGATAGCCTATTTTCCATTGCCGACCGGAAATCGCCAAAAACTAACTTTCGCCAATTCAAGCCTAATTCTACATCGGACATCACAAAATTATTCTGAACACACTCCTAAGTCCCAAATCACCTAACGAAGCTATTCAAGCCATAAAATCCGCGTTCCGAGGTCGTTTACCAGTAAGTCAACTCTTAATTGACTTTTCTCTTTTTAAGGTTATTCTTAAGGACTAAGTGACTGAATTCTCATTTAACCATTTCGATTTCAAGCCTATCAACTCTAACACATCAATAATGGAATAACCACTCCATGACAAGGCAATAACAACAATAATAATGCAGGTTCTACGTAACGACAGACCGGGTCGTTACAACAAAAATACCTGAGTTTCTTCTTTATAACGATAGTTCACAAAGGAAGTCCATTGCCACTTAGCCCAGACAAATATGTTATGTGATACAATTTTAATAAAAATTCTAGCTTTGAGTACTTGGACCCTTCGTACACTTCTTGACTTCCATATCTAAGCAACTAGAAAAAGTCTTTTTCATTTGAAGCAAACTCGTCATTTAATCTTTTTTCACCACCCGCTACTTCTGACGGACCTACATCAACCCCATCGTGCCTTAGGCCCCCAAATGCTTCATTGATCAATAATTCTACTGAATTTTCAGGAGCTAATGTATCTTGTATAACAACATTATTTATGGAATTAGGCAGTATATTTATTTCACCATGAATATTCCAAGTGACATAATTTTGAGGGAATGATTTGCAAATCAAATAATCAAGTGCTACCTCTCTAGTCTGCCACTTTGTGAATCCACATTTAGGACAAGGACACTTTATTCTATCTCCAACAACAACATTAGAAAATGCAAAATTTAAAAACTGATTTAAACCAAATAAATATTCCGTCGTGTTCCTTGACTTTCTAATCCAAGATTTATCTATAGAAAAGTATTAACTTTCAAGCGCAACTGATGAACCTTATAAAATATAAAGAGAAAATATCCGTTCTCTATTATTAGAATACATAATATTAACTATGAAGCAATAAATACATACAACAAAAGCCATCTATAATCATAAACACTACCAAACTTGAAAACCCCATAATAAAGAATAGGACTAAATAAAGCAAACCCCTTCAACCAACCAAATATCTAATAGGACTAGGAAGATTACACAAGTACAAGCTCAATGATTATAAACAAGAAAAAGTTAAAAGATTATAAAAATAAAATTATTGATTCGATTGACAAGTTCGCGTTCTAAGCCAAAAACATTTGATGCAAGCTAAGTATATATATTTTTGGCTGCCCCTACATATTTGATGGCTAACTATTTGTTCATTATTAGTCCTTCTTAAATGGATTAATCAGTTGTGTTTTAGTGACAAACTAATAATGGATATTCTGCTTCTCTTTCTATTAGGAACTTCCAACCAATCTAGAAATATTCAGACAGAAGCAACTCCCAATGCCCCTACAGACAACAGTTTGAATCATATGGAAAGAACATCTGATGCAGGTTTGTTTAATTGAAAACTATAACATTTTGGTTTAGAATCATGTTTCTTATTTGAAGGAAGCTAGTGAATCATGACCTGTTTTAGTCAAGTGATGATTCATAAGATGGGGCCAACTTGCTAGGGATTGAGACGTACTTATTGTTGTTGTTTTATTGCTTGATCAAAGTTTAAGTTTTCCTCAACTGGATAATCTTTTTAGGATCTTACAATGCACACTTAGCAACCCTATAAACTGAGTTTGTATTATATGCAAATTATATTTGCTTTTCTTGTATATGACTTAATGCTGCAACGTTGACTGCCTAGTACTACAACCTACTGACTGTAAGTACTCAATTTTGTTATCAAATTTGGTTCATGCAGGTACACAGAATAGGTCGGATAGTTTCAGAAACAGAACTTCTCTTTAAAATGGAAAGTTGCCTTCCATTGGCATTTAATATCCCATCAACATCAAACACACATTGCCTTTGGTTCTTTTCTTTATAAACATCGGTAAAGCAACAGAGAAAACAAGAAGCAATCATTTGTCTCTCTTCATTAGTTCCTTAGTACTACTACTTTCCTTTGACTTTGAAAGATGAGTCAAAATCTTGGATATGTTTTTAATTCAAAACTCAAAGATCTTTCAAGAATGGTCTTCCTTAGATGTTTACATTTCCTAAATGCAATAGAGTTATGGTTAAATGTTCGTTTGAACAAGAAAAAAGAGCAAGAAATAAGCCTACAAAAAATGAATCAGCCTCTCACTAATGACCAACTCAACAAAACTGCTCAAGGCATATCTGTTTTACTTCTTGGGGTCCTAGAAAATGTACTTTCTAGTAGTAAAACTCAATCCCACGAAGGATCTATTCAACGAAAGCTCTTCGTTGGAAGTCTTGAATATCATACTACATCCGAGACTTTGCATCGATTTTTCTCAGCCTATGGCGAAGTAGAAGAAGCTGTTGTCATTTTGGATAAATCTGGTGTAAGCAAAGAGTATGGTTTTTAGGATCTTCTAGCCAACCCAGCTCCTGAATGCTGAACTATTTTTATATAACCAAATGAAGATAACAGATCTACTAGTTGACAATGGAGAATGTAATATTTTGAGAGAACACTATTAACTGATCCCATTTCGCAAAAATCATAATTTGAAAGGAATTATGTACGAATAAAGGTCTAAGCATAAATAGAGGGATCAACAGAGGGACTTCACAATGCCAATATACAAACAATAGGTGTAAGTGCCATGGTAAACGATTCAAACACACAAAACTCAACAACGGTAAACAAATAGGATGTTGTAGTTCATCATCAAAATACAAAAACGGTTTAGGGGCATAGGGCACACCATTAACTTAAGAGGATTCATATCAAGCATATGGTGTAAGGACAACGCACTACAGTAGACATGAAGTCATTGTTGCGACATAATCACACAAGAACACATAGCACAAGTAATAGACATACCCCATCACTCATTATATTCTAGACTCAGAAGTATTAGCAGGCAAGTATTACACAGCTATGAGCATAGGTGTTTGTTTTATTGGCTTCACTAAGAGTTTAATATTTCAGAATTCTTCTAAGTTAGTTCAGATCATGAAGTACAATTCACAGATACTCCTAAAAGCTTCAGCAGGCATATGTCTCATCAAAGTCTCATTACTTTAACAATTACTAACACTTAGGTATGCAAACATGTTAATTTTATATAATAGTATTTTACTGGACACAAAGGTTGTGAAAGAACTAAAAACTGTAGACACATATCAAAAGTATAACAGTATTAAAACTTTACTGTGATGTATTGTTAGTTAATACGGAGGACTCTTATAACAATGAAAAATCAAACACCCAACTACTTAATGGTTTCTATTACGACGTCTAATTATCCAAAAACTATTTTGTTGTTGTTTTCTTTTCCTCCATTTTTATTGATTTATTATTAAGCACACAGCTGCAGGAAAAGAAACCGACTATGTCTAAGCAAGAAGGGTTGCTAAAATCTGCAATCGATTTATTATTCCTCACGATACATCTGCCAACTCTCTGAAATAGACTATTTTTGACAAATTACAGAATTCTACTATCTAATATATACAAGAAAATCATCAACTAAACAGTGATTCAATCATAAAGGTGGTCTGCTTCATCTCGTGAAATTCACAGACATCGTAAAATCCAAAAATAGCCAAGTTTTAACAATTACCCACATCCAATTCAAAATCATACCCATGGCAGCTTTGCACAGGTTTATACTAAAAAAATTGACACCAACTATTAAAAAAAGGACATGCATGTGCAAAACAAATTTAAAACTCCCTTAATTAACAAAGAGGTCGGCAGTTGCACAATCAAAAAATACACCTTTTCACAAAGATAAACCTGCAATCAGTTCAAAATCGATATAGAAACAATCTTTGAAGCCCCCACTACTACTAAATTATGAAATAATCAAACATATACAAAGCATCGCTAAGTTAAATCCACCAGAAAACAACCCATCAAGGTTCTCACAGAAAGGAATCCTCAAATTTAGAAAGCAGTGCAGCTCCCAAAACCCTAACGAATCTGAACTGAAATCTACCTTAGAAAACGAAGAAACAGTAAATAAAAATGGAATACACTTACCTTATACTACGATGAACAAATTAGGGATTTCTTTGTGGAAGGGTGTTCAAAGTTGATGGAATCCAATACTTTATCCTTGTATTTCTTGTCAAAACAGAGCTCAAGCAGAAAGACGGAGGTGTTCTTGGTGTTCAATCCAATATCTTCTCTACTTCTTGGTGTTCTTACTGAGACTGGAGTGAGACGCCAAGCAGAAAGACGAGGAGAAAGGCGGAAGAAGAGCGGAAATCAGAGAAAGAATAGAGTAAAATTGGGAAAAGGCGGGTTTCTGAAAAGAATGGGGAAAAAAAGGTGGGAGTGTAAAATAATTACCCGCTATTATTGTATAATTTTGCGGAGGTATTAGACCCCAGTAAATTGTATAATTTTGCGGAGGTTTTAAACCCTCGTAAATTGCATAAATATGTGGAGCTGCAAAACTATGCAAATTGCGGAGGTTAGTTATAGCCTCCGCAAATGTTTCCACAAAAAAATGTAAATTACGAAGATTAGTTATAACCTCCTCAAATAAACCTTCACAATTTATCCGTTTTTTTGTAATGATTTAAACCTTTTCTTATAGTACATGGTATAATTGGCCCTTTGCCGCAAATAGAAACTAAGATGAGACAAAATAATTAAAACAAAGCAATAAGAACCATGTCTGATTTTAATCATGGAAATATACAACATATTGATGTCAATTTAACCAAGTGACAGGATGAAAAGGAAATGGACCTTCACTGTTGCTAATGCTTTTCAATATATTGATAAAGAAGAAATGGTATAATAGCTCGGAACTGGAACAATATCGTCGACCTCGACAGCTCCTCAAACTCGAGCAAGAATACCTCATCATTGAATGGCTTTTGGACTGGTTTTAGGTGCCGAAACAGTCATTTGGCTGGTTTCTCACAGCCACTGTTGCAGCATATTTTTTCCAACTGTTGCAGCTGAGTTTTGATGGTTTAATGGACGAGCTAAGTTGATAACATATCTGGTTTTATGGAGGTGGAGCGACAACGTTTTGGCTGCACTTTTTCGACTGAAACTCGGACTATTTCGAGGTGAGACGCAACTGTATTTTTGGATGGTTTTAGCTACGTCTTGGGTGGGTGTTTAGGGGTCGTTTTCAGGTGGTTCTCGGTGATTTTGAGCAGAAATAGGGGTTGTTTTGGTGGTTGAACTGCTGCCTTTTTTGTGGTGGTGCAGCAGCTTGTTTTGGTTGGATTTTGGGTGATGTTTTGGCAAGTTTCAATGGGGGAAGTGGAGGAGCTATGAAGAAGAATACAATGACATCCCCCGTCCTCTTTTCTTTTCAAATCTATTCCCCTCCCTTTAATAAAATTGTGTAATGTGAGTGATTGGTGAGAAAGAAACGTGTGGCCCTCCCCAAGGTAAATAAAATGCCTAGTGAATTTTTAGTGAGGGTCCCTATTCCCCAAATGCCAGAATCATAATTGTGAGAAAGAAGAATAAAATTCTGTTATGGGAAAGATTCCCTAGTAGAAGGTGGTCACGTAATCTTAGGGAGGAACGGGAAGAAAACCAATTCAAACAGGTGGGCCCCACTGAAAACAAAATAAAATTAAAAAGGAGAAAAAGGGAACAATGTGAGTTTTCCTTCTTTTTTTTTCCAATCTCTTTTCATTTACCTCTTCTTTGGTTATAAAATCAAAATAGCAACTAAAATAATAAAGAAAAGAATAACTTAACTAACATTAAAATGCAACTGGAGGAATCATTTTTCTTGGTTTTTTTTTATAAATAAAATTAAAAAAAGAAGAAAGTAAAATATCAAGAATAAGCTAACTAAATGTATACGAAAGAAAAATCATTTTTGCTACTTATAAAAAAATCTTAGAATAAACTTTAAAAGAAATTATTTTTAGTGTTTTCTTTTCTTTGGATAAGATAAAATTGCACTAACTTATAAAGTTAAAACCAATGCGACAAAAACTCAATATTTAAAAAAAATGTGACTATTTTTGACTTTTCAGCTGTATCAAAATTGAGATAAACTAAAAATCACTAGAAAAATCACAAAGGTTAAAAATAGTAAAAGTGACAATATTAGAACTAAAACCAACCTCTAAGAACTAAAATGTATAAATCCGCAAGGGTCAAAAATTACATATCTACAGTTGTCCATCTTTGACTGGAAACACGAAGAGTTTTCATACAAAGAACAATGAGACAAGTTTTTTTTTTACTCCACCCTTATTTAAAAGAGAATAGAAATGAAGAAAGGAGAATGTGACCGAGTTCTGGTTTTTGGACAACCTACATATCCCGGGTTATAAGGAAATCATGTCACGTGTATTTCAAAGAGAATGATGGAATGATTAGTTCGAGAGCCGAGTGAGGTTCCATCGAGTCTCCGGTCTGCGGTCCTGTTATTATATGAAAATCCAAATCAAAAGTAACTAAACAAGCCTATCAGCTATGGGTTACAAGATTCCTATCTCTAAGTCTTTTGAAGCTTGATCGTGAGTCTTGAATGGTTCTTCATGCAGACTTTTGATTTGAACCTTGATACTTGCTAGCTGCAGGTACTACTTCATTCTTTTATGGCTTCTTCTGATAAAAATGGGGAATGTTGTGCTCGTAACTTCAGTCATGTCTTGAGCAATTCATATCTTTTCATCAGCTTCTGCATTTTGGGTTCACTTCTTTTAATTTTTTTTAATTCTGGATTGAGACTTCTTGTTTTGGTCGTCTCGAACCCTGTGCCTTGAGGTAAAACCTTCTCAAACACCTAAACAAACAAACGAACAAAATTTTCTGGCCCAGTTTGCACTAGAAAAATTTCGAGAGTTATTGTAACAAAATTCTAAACTACTTCTTTATTGAAAGCAATAATAGGTCAGAAATGGTGTATCTTGAAAAGATCATGATGATATTTTGGATGGTGTTCCTTTATTGTCAAAAAGATGTCTCAACTAAGGATTGGCGTACTTTAAGTTGGGAAAATGCGGCTAGGGAATGGTATACCCTATATTGGCAAAGATATCAGGGCGTATACCATGCATTTAAGATCAAATCAACTAGGGAGTGGATACCCTATGTTGTAAAGTACATTAAGGAGGGGAGATCCTATGTATAAAATAAAATCAATTAGGGACTGGGGACCCAATGTTGGAAAAGAAGACTAGGGAGTAGAGATCATATGCCTAAAACAAAATCAACTAGGGAGAGGAGACCATATGTTGGAAAAGCGACTAGGGAGTAGAGACCCTATTCCTAAAATAAAATGAACTAGGGAGTGGAGACCATATGTTGGAAAAGTGACTAGGGAGTTGAGATCCTATGTCTAAAATAAAATCAACTAGGGAGCGGAGACCCTACGTGGAAAAAGGACTAGGGAGTGGAGACCCTATGTTGGAAAAGAGACTAGAGAGTAGAGACCCTATGTCTAAATTAGAGAATGAAGACCCTATGTTGGAAAAGAGACTAGGGAGTGGAGACCCTATGTCTAAAATAAAATCAACTAGAGAGTGGAGACCCTGGGTGTGTTTGGTATAAAGGAAAATATTTTCTTGGAAAACAAGTAGTAATCTTATTCATTTTCTGGTGTTTGGTATGCAAATCAAGGAAAATATTTTCTCAAGAGTATTCGTAAATAATTTTGATACAATAAACATGAGGCCATAAACTTTCGAACCAACAACCTTCCGAACCCACACATTTCATAAACTTCTGAACCGCAGAACTTTCAAAATCGCGAAATTTAAAACCCATAAACTTTATAATTTCTAAACCCGTAAACTTCGAAACACATAAACCTCTGAACTCATATCTTTAGAACTTGTAAAATTTTGAACCTGTAAACCGAAAGAGGAAAAAAGTAAAACTGAAAATATATTTAAAAATAAAAGATTTCTCNGGGCATGGGGTGGAGTTAGGTGGGTGCGTGTGGGGGGGAGGGGTTGGTGAGGGTAAGGAATAGGGTGGGGAAGGTTGAGAAGGAGTTTTGGAAAATATTTTTCCTTCTCTTGTGTAACGACCCGACCGGTCGTTCCGTAGAATCTGCATCTTTATTTCTGTTATTGCCTTATCATGCACTGGTTATACTGTATAGGACGAGTTGGAGTTGGTTGGCTCGGGTTTGAATGGTTGTAGTAGAAATTGAGACACTTAGTCTCTAAAAATATCTTTATGGTTGAAATAGTCAACTGAGAGTTGACTTATTGGTAAACGACCTCGGAATGCGGATTTTATGGCTCGGATAGCTTCATTAGGTGATTTGGGACATAGGAGTGTGTTCGGAATATTTTTGTGATGTCCGGTGTAGAATTAGGCTTGAATTGGCGAAAGTTAGTTTTTGGCGATTTCCGGTCGGTAGTGGAAAATTGGCTATCGAGGTCGGAATGGAATTTCGACAGTTGGAACAGGTCTGTAATGTCATTTTGGATATGTCTGCAAAATTTCAGGTTATTCGGATGTGTTTTGGTTGGTTTCGACATCTTTGGTGGAATTTAGAAGTTTCAAAGTTCATAGGCTTGAATCCGAGGTGAATTTAGTATTTTTGCGTTATTTTTTGTGATTTGAAGGCTCGACTAAGTTTGTGTCATATTATGTCACTTGTTAGTATACTTGGTTGGGGTCCAATGAGGCTCGGATAAGTTTTGGAAGAGTTTTTGGAAGATTTTGGCGTTTTGAGCATAATCATGTAATGATCCAAAGGCCCATTTTTAGTTGTAGAGATCAAAATTTGATTTCGAGACTTCCGGGATTTTGATAATGATTTATAGGAGTGATCTGGAAAGTTTGGTCTAATTTCATCAAGTCGCGATTGGGTTTTGACGCGGAGTGGAGACCCTATGTCTAAAATAAAATCAACTAGGGAGTGGAGAACCCATGTTGTAAAAGCGACTAGGGAGGGGAGACCCTATGTCTAAAATAAAATCAACTAGGGAGTGGAGACCCTATGTCTAAAATAAAATCAACTAGGGAGTGGAGACCCTATATTGGAAAATACAGTTAGGGATTGGTGTACTCTATGCTAACATGCGACTCACTGATGATCTTTTTTTGAATAAATTGCCTCAACGCTTATTTTTCTGAGGGCATGAACAAATGAATTTTTTTAGTCCATAATTTTTTTTAAATTATTCTAGGAGAAAATTTATCAGACTAGGTTTTCTTATTTTAGGAGAAATATTCATTAGACTAAGACGTCTATCCTAGGAGAAAGTTCATCAGACTAGGTTTTTTAATTTACTATCTTAGGATAAAGATTCATTAGACTAAGATTTCTATCCTAGGAGAAAATTTATCCGATTAGGTTTTCTTACCTTAGGAGAAAGATTCATCAGACTAAGACTTTGTATCCTTGGAGAAAATTAATCAGACAAGGTTTTTTTTTTGTTATCTTAGGAGAAAGATTCATCAGACTATGTTTTTTTGTTATCTTAGGAGAAAGATTCATCAGGCTAAGATTTCTAATCCTAGGACAAAATTCATCAGACTAAGTTTTCTTATCTTAGGATAAAGATACATCAAACTAAGATTTCTATCCTAGGTGTCACGACCTAAATCGATGGGCCGCGACGGGCACCCGGTACCTTACTCAACCGATTACCAACATAACGTATCTTTTTGTATCATGTTATCCTAGGTAAATGAGACGGCCAACTTATACGTAATAGATACGAGGCCTATAAGACCAAAATAACCAATCGTACACTGAACATAGGCCGACAAGGCCATACAATCTTTTACGTACATGACATCTGTCTACAAGCCTCTAAGAATACATAATTTTCATAAAGGTCGGGACAGAGTCCCGCCATACCAAACAATACACATCTAAATCATACCAACCAAACAAGCAACTCCGGAGCAAATGGAGCGTACCAACATCTTCTGCTGAGCTGATAGCCTACTTGGAGGATTCTCGACCTGTCTATCAGGACCTGCGGGCATAAAACATAGTGTCCCTAGGAAAAAGGGACGGCAGTACGAATAATGTACCGAGTATGTTAGGCACATAAATAAGTACATAACAGACATGGAAGAAATATAGATTAAATGAATGAACCTGTAAGTCTGGATAACTTTGTAAATCATGAAATACTCATAGTGTTGTGCATATGCGTATGAGTGTCATGCCATGCATAGGTACATGTTTCATAACATCATCAGGCCTCTGAGGGCATCCCATCATATCATCTCGGTCACTGTGGGAAAAATCATCAACGTATACCAGCTGATCAGGTGGTGGTGCGTATATAATGCCATAATACATATATACGCGAATATAGTGCCATCTAGTCATGGGTCAATGTAAATGAATGCAATGCATGAGAAGTACGTCGATAAAATCTATCGGAAAGTCATGAGACCATTATGCCTTTGATTAATATCATGAAATAAACTTTCTCAACTTACGTTTTTTTTTCCTGAATCCCCTAAATAGATGATAGAATAATATGACACATGGGGAATCAAGAACATAAGCATCTCTAGTATTTCTATGAATAGAGTCATTTATGGAAATTGTGCATTTTCTCATTTCGTTTATGTTGTATAGATCATGCCAAATGAAAGAAGGGATAGCCTTAACATACCTGGATTAGGGAAAAATCCGTATGATATTCTTGAAAAAGGTTTCACCGTAATAATTCTCGCTGGATTTGATTTGGTCGCAACAAATTTTGTTGGAAGCTTATTGGATTGAGTTTAGCATCTGTTCTTGAAAGGTTTTGAATTAGGAAGATTGGTATATCATTTCTCACTTGATTTCTCTATGTAAAAATGAGACCAAACTTGTAATGTCAAACGTAAGTGTCTTATGTACCTTACTTTAGATGGCCACCTAAGGCATATGACTTGTCTTATGTACCTTACTTTAGATAGACACCTAATCAACAATGACTAAGAGTTATTTTTTTGGTTAGTGTCTTGCTTCTACGTGGGGTGGGGGAGAAATTTTAATATTTATCCAACTTATTAATTAATTAGGTAATGTCCCGTTACCCGGTAATTAATCCATTACCCGCATAATTAAGAATTGTCTCAAATTACTTAAAATACTACTCATTTTTAATATATTTTATACATCATACTATCATTGTCATATGGTACCTTGTATGATACTATTCCATAAATATCAGGTATTATAACTCGGACCGTATTTTATCCCAAATCGAAAACCTTCAATGAAACTCATTTTCTTTAATTCGTGTACCCTTTATCCTTCATGACATTTACTTATCGCTTGTTATAAATAGCATAAATACGTTAACCTCAAGATAATCTCATTCCCGAGTTCCTATGAATTTACTTATGGCGTACTTTCACGTACGAAAACATGGGGTGTAACATCATCCCCTTTGGAACATTCGTCTTGAATGTTGATTGATGCACTTATCATTCTCATAACTCATAACTCTTGCAAATACTTTAGCACTCTCTTTGCCATTAGACAACTGTTCTGTGAATAAATCCAAAGGCCCGGTCATTCCCCCCTTTAGGTGTAACGACCCAGCCGATCGTTTTGTGTGTTGGGACTATGTTCCCGTGAATGACTCTTTCCATAGCGGCTACTCGTGCCTTATGATTTGTGTGGGCAGGTAGTTCGAGATTCAGAAGTGATTTGGCCAGTTCAGGAATACTTGGTTCCTGAAGTCTAGCCTATTTGGCTAATTTTGGTTCCGAGCAGCATTTTGAGCAAATGACCTCAGAATCGAGTTATGACAGCTCCAGCAGCTCCGGACGATGATTTCGGACTTGGGAGGGTGTTCGCCTCGGGTTTCTGATGACCCGGGAGTATTTCGGCACCTGAATTGGAATTCAGGATTTCATAAGATCTGGAATTCAGCCTGGAATTGGACCTTGTGATATCATGGTCCGAATGGAGTTTCGGAACTGGAAATAGTTCCGTATAGTCATTTATGACTTGTTCGCAAAATTTGGGGTCATTCCGAGCAGTATAGACCCGTTCGGCGTATCGGTGAGCCATTTGAATTTTCTTGAAATCCTAAGTTTGAAACTAAGGGGTTTTGGAGAGTGATTTATAGTTTGGATGATGTTTTTAGTGTTCTGGGAGCTCGAGCAAGTCCGTCATGTGATTTGGGACATGTTGGTATAATTTGTTGAGGGCTCGGGTGGGCCCAG
Organism: Nicotiana undulata; assembly: GCA_005239495.1. Classification (NCBI taxonomy): domain Eukaryota; kingdom Viridiplantae; phylum Streptophyta; class Magnoliopsida; order Solanales; family Solanaceae; genus Nicotiana; species Nicotiana undulata. Next base: position 13,947 of record ML268626.1, read on the forward strand.
GGGTCTCCCGGACCCCGATCGGGGTCAAAAACCAGCAATTTGCATAGCTGGTTGGAATTTTCTGGTGTGACCTCATCTGCGGTCCATGAGCCGCAGGCGCGAGGCTCGCACCAGCGGAAATTCAATCGCAGGCGCGACTCCTTCCGCAGGAGCGGCTTCGCAGGCGCGACATTCCCCAAGGGCCCAGGCCATCGCATGTGCGGCCAATTTCCCGCAGGTGCGAGTCCGCACCTGCGATCCAAAGTCCGCAGGTGCGAGAATTCCCCCAGTGCCCAGGCCTTTTTTGGCAGGAGCGACCCTTTTTCCTGCAGGTGCGAGTCCGCACTTGCGATCCAAAGGTCGCAGGTGCGGAAACTGCTGGGCAGTCCTATAAATAGCCCACTTTGTGAATCTTCTTCCAAAAAACAGATTTTTCCTCCATTGTTGCACACCCCAAGAGCTCCAGAGTAGTGATTTCGGCCTAATTACTCAGGTAAGTAATTCTTTGGTCTCCGCATGTTGAATCCTTCAATTCTTTAGGAATTTCCTCTTCCAAATTCATAGAAATTCATAAGAAATTGTTGGGGAGAATAGAGGGTTTTGAGGAAAATGCAAATTCTGATTTTAGGGCCATTGTAGGATGATTAGTTGAGTTAATCTTGATCCTTAGGCGACGTATAGCGTATTTCTTCAAGAACTATAATTTTCCGGACGCCGAGGCTCGGAGTTGAATTTGCCAAGTATGTCAAGAATGTGTTTTTAAGGGAAATCCTTAATAAATCCTCCTCGATTCTTCCTAAATTGATATAATTATGTGTTTTTGGCTAGTTAGGAACCATCGAGGGTGATTCGGAGGATTCATGCGTCTTGTTGATTGGTCCGTTGACCGGAGGAGTACTTGTCCAGGTGAGTCTCCTTTCCAAACTGTGTAAGGGGGAAATGTCCCCTAGGCTCTTTGTTACTAATTGTGCTTGTTGAGGGGGCTACGTACGCACCACGTGACGAGAGTCCGTACGTGGCATCTATACTGTATGTTGGGTAGCCGTAGGACCCACGAGCATGTTCTAACTGTTGTTTGATATTATCTGATGTTTTGTATGAGTTATTACTGATATATGATGAAATTGAGCTATGATAGCTGCGAATTAAATGTACATGATATTCAGAGAAGAATTATGAACTCCATCAATTGAGTAATTGTGTTACTCCTGATATAATTGATAAAGATCAAGGAGTAAATGAGATAAGTCTAAATAATGAGCTGCTGAGATAAATGAAGGTGGTTAAAATTCCTTCTTGTACTTGAATTGTTCCATCATGGTAATATTGTGAGCAAAAGGGATAACATGATAAAAATCCTAACTTTGGCTATCAAGTGAGATGTGAGTATTCGATCCCGTTGAGTGTGGGCGAGTCGGTACCACGGTGTCTAAATATACACATATATATGGAGGTGTCTCAATTCACGTCACACTTATGGAGAGATTTGCATCGGGAGATGGGTACTCGATTGGACCTCAGTTAAGCTTTTCACCCTCAGACTGACGGCCAATCAGAGCGTACAGTTCAGATTCTGGAGGATATACTCAAGGCTTGTGTGATTGATTTCGGAGGTCAGTGGGACCAGTTCTTGCCTTTGGCAGAGTTTGCATATACTAATAGTTATCAGACCAGCATCCAGATGGCTCCATTCGAGGCTTTATATGGTCAACGATGCTGTTCTCCGATTGGGTGGTTTGAGCCTGGTGAGGCTAGGCTATATGGTACTGACATGGTCAGGGATGCTCTGGAGAAAGTGAAAATTATCCAGGAAAGGCTTCACATAGCTTAGTCGAGGCAAAAGAGCTACACAGATCAGCGGGCTCGAGATGTAGCATTTATGGAGGGGGATCAGGTTATGCTAAGAGTCTCGCCAATGAAGGGCGTCATGAGATTTGGGAAGAAGGGCAAGTTGATCCCTAGGTATATAGGCCCATTTGAGGTGTTAGAGCGAGTTGGT
>ML268627.1:0-35745 GCA_005239495.1 Nicotiana undulata
TGAAGGGCGTGATGAGGTTCGGAAAGAAGGGCAAGTTGAGCCCTAGTTACATTGGTCCATTTGCGATTTTAGATAAGGTAGGAGAGGTGGCCTACATACTTTCCTTGCCACCTCATTTATCAGCAGTGCATCCAGTGTTTCATGTATCCATGCTCCGGAGGTATATTGCAGATCCATCTCATGTTCTTGACTTCAGCGGTGTCCAATTGGACAAGGATCTGACTTATGAGGAGGAACCGGTAGCTATATTAATAGGTAGGTTCGTCAGTTGAGGTCGAAGAGATATCATTCGGTCCGTGTTCAGTGGAGAGGTCAGCCTGCCGAGGCAGCTACTTGGGAGTGCGAGTCCGATATGAGGAGTCGTTATCCCCATCTTTTCTCAGACTCATGTACTTTTTTTATGTCCGTTCGAGGACGAACATTTGTTTTGGAGATGGAGATTGTGATGATCCAAAAGGTCATCCTAACGAAATTTTAGCAAAATTTGTGTTTCGAGGCCCCGAAAGCCTCTGTTAATCTCACCTCGATATGCGGGTGCAGCCCGGGCGTGTAGCCGGGAAGTCCTTATGTTGAAATTTGATAAAAATGGAATTTTATGATAATTAATTGAATAATGTTGACTTTGGTCAACATTTTTGGTAAGCAGACCCGGATCCGTGATCCGACGGTCCCGGAAGGTCCGTAGGAAAATATGGGACTTGGGCGTATGCCCGGAATCGAATTCAGAGGACCCAAGCCCGAGAAATGAATTTTTAAAGAAAATTGTTTTATGAAAATATTAAAGGCTTATGAAAATGAACCTTGATGTGAAACCTGTGTTGTCGGGCCCCTATTATGATTTCGGAGCTCGGAACAGGTTCAATATGTGTTATATAAGTTATATGTGAAATTTGGTAAGAAACGGACTTGATTTTATTGGTTTCGGATCAAAATGAGGAAAATTGGAGTTAATGGAGTTTTGTGAAATTTCATAGAATTTGAAATTTGGTTTGGAATGTGATTTTATGTTCCCGAGGTTCGAATGGAATTCCGAGGCCGGGAATAGTTCCGTCGTGCCAATTATAACTTGTCTGCAAAATTTGAAGTCGTTCCGAGTTGTGTGGGTCGGTTCGGCGAATCGTTATAGAATCTTAGAATTTCAAGTTCTTAAGTGTTGAATTTAGGGGTTTTGGAGGGTGATTTTGAGTTTTAGCTTGGTATTGAGTGTTCTGTGAGCTCGAGCAAGTCCGTTTGATGATTAGGGACTTGTTGGTAATTTTGGACGGGGGTTCGGGTGGGCCCAGGTGCCTCCCGGAACCCGCACGAGGCCAAAACCAGCAAAAATCACTGCTGGTGCACAGCAGCTGGTGTGACCGCAGGTGCGGTTGCCCAGCTGCAGGTGCGGGACCGCCCCTGCGGTCCCAGCCTTCGCAGGTGCGACGTCCATCGCAGGCGCGACTCTTCCTCTGCAGGAGCGGGACCGCTGGTGCGGCTCCCAACTCCGCAGGTGCGAGCCCAGGGGCAGAGGCCCTTCTTCCGCAGGGGCGATCATATTTCTCGCAGGTGCGGAAACCCTTGTTGGCAGGCCCTTGTAAATGCCAAAAATTTCGGGATCTTCAACCTCCATTAGAGAGAATCCAAGCTCGGGGCAGCACCTTCCACGACCACCCACTGTAAGAGGTAAGTTAAAACCCCATAAACTTCCAATTTTAACATTAATTCCTAGTTAAATTCACTACCAAATCACCTAAAAATTATAGAATTAGGTAGTAAATTTTAGGGTTCTTGAGGATTTTGGGATTTTCCATGTTAGGCCATGAATTCTTGTATAAATTACATAACTTCGATCCTTAGACTCCGGGTAATTAATTCCTTCATGAATTTTCGAAAATCCGAACGTGTGGGCCCGGGGTCGAATTTTAGTATTCTTGGAAGAATAGTATGAAATGTATAATTAGGCTTGGGAATTGGTTTATTGAGTATTTATTGATGTTAATAAATCCATTATGTCTAGATATTACCGATTCGGAGTTGGATTCGAGAGGGAAGGCTGTGATTGAGGCTTGACTTGCATTTCTGAAGCCGAGGTAAGTGTTTGGCCTAACCTTAGCTTGAGGGATTAGGTATAGAGTCTTATTTGCTATGTATAATTCATGTCCAACGTATAGTCGTGGTGACGAGTTTCTATACGTTTCGGTCAAGCATGCCCGTGAGTCAATAGTGATGAAACTTACGGTGTTCTTGATATTCTCCGCACTATGAGTAATTTATGAGTTAAATGTGATACCTTGATGTTGTTTCATGACGTGGAAAATTTATTGAGTTTCTTGTTTCAGTCGAGGCTTACACTGTTGAAATTGTAATTCATATGCGAGGTTGGTTATAGTTGAGACCCTCGTCGGGCATTGTTGAGTTGTAATTGATGTTTTCTCCTTGCCGGGACAATAGAATTGTATTTAACACTTCCATGCACTTGAGGCTTCGTACTGTTGACTTTCACATTATTGTTGCTTTGTTTTATTATTTGTCGCACGAGGGGATATTCTGTGCCGAGTGTTATTTTATATGCACGAGGGGACATTTCGTGCCGAGTGATTGTGAGGTTATGCACGAGGGGACATTCCGTGTCGAGGGTAATTATATATGCACGAGGGGATATTCTGTGCCGAGTGTTATTTTACATGCACGAGGGGACATTCTGTGCCGAGTGATTGTGAGGTTATGCATGAGGGGCCATTCCGTGCCGAGTGTTATTTTATATGCACGAGGGGACATTCCGTGCCGAGTGATTGTGAGGTTATGCACGAGGGTACATTCCGTGCCGAGTGTTATTATATATGCACGAGGGGACATTCCGTGCCTAGTGATTTTGAGGTTATTCACGAGGGGACATTCCGTGCCGAGTGTTATTTTATATGCACGAGGGGACATTCTGTGCCGAGTGATTGTGAGGTTATGCACGAGGGGACATTCCGTGCCGAGTGTTATTTTATATGCACGAGGGGACATTCTGTGCCGAGTGATTGTGAGGTTATGCATGAGGGGTCATGCCGTGCCTTTTGTTGTTCATTATCTGTTTGAGAAGTCAAATTCCTGCCTTTTATCTTTACATTTCAGTGATTACCCTGTTCTACCGTACTAGCATTTTTGTTGCCCTTTTACCCCTAGCATGATCTCCCCGTATCTGCCTTACTTGCTTATTTCCGTCGATATTCTCCTATTATTGTATAGAATTGCACAGGTACATATATTGTTGTCGGTCCTAGCCTCGTCACTACTTCGCCGAGGTTAGGCTCGGCACTTACTCATTACATGGGGTCGGTTGTACTGATGCTACACCTCACTTCTTTATGTTGTGCAAACTACGCATCCGGACCCAGTGATCATTGACGGTCGGAGCATCTCAGCAGTTCATACAGGAGACATCGAGGTAGACCCGCAAACGTTCGTGGGCCTTGGCGTCACCTTCTACTCTTCAATATCAGCTCTGTCTTACTTTATATTTCAAAGACAGTCCTATGTACTTATTTTCAGACCTTTGTTTTTAGTAATCTCTTAGATAATTCGTAAGTATGTGACACAAGTTCTCGGATTTGTATATGGGTTTTACTTCGAAATTGCTATGTATTTTTGGCCATTTGTTAACCTTCATATTGTTGACCATCGATGCTTTAGTTATCTTATCTGTGTTAGTTGTTAATGAATTTTATCTAGTTCAAATGTTGGCTTGTCTAACGGGTTCAACGTTAGACGCAGTCATGGCCCAAATGTGGGATTTTGGGTCTTGACATCTTCATCGATCACTTGATTTTTAAAAGGTCCTTGCTTTCGTTTGTTTTGTTTAATAGGTACGAACGATGGATCTTCGTTTAATTTGTGAGTCACCACTTCTGGTGGGATACCTGTCATATCCGAATGGGACAATGCAAAACAATCCTCATTAGCCTTTAAATAAATGACTAACATACCTTTTTGTTCTGGAGTTAATCTTTCCAACAATTTTATGCCAATGTAAAGTTTTCTTTCGGGCTTTTGTTCAGAGATGTGAATAGCCTCGAGTTCTTCAGCAGTTGTTTTGATATGTTCTTCTTCTTCTGGTTCACGAATGAAATCTGGTCTGGAGTCTATGTCCGCATGTTCTGACTCATTCTTGATGATTACAGGATTTGTTTCGTCATTATCCTCTTCCGTACCTATTGGAATATCTATTTCTTTGGTACGTAGCTGATTAGAAGTTTGTTCCATACCTGTTTGTTGATGAGCCTCTGTTTGACAATTCGTTGTTTTTTCCGCATCTTTTTTGTTGTTAAGAGTTATTGAATTAATATTCCTCGAGGTTTGCTGATCACCCCTGATTTGCCTTATTCCCCATTTGGAAGGGAATTTTATCACTTGATGTAAAGTAGATGGGACCGCTTTCATGTCATGAATCCATGGTATTCCCAGGATGACGTTGTAAGCCATCTCTGTATTAATGACTTGGAACTTTGCATTTTTGATGACTCCTTCAGCGTAAGTATTGAGTTCGATCTCACCTTTTGTTATCACTATTGAATTGTCGAACCCAGATATGGCTCGAACCTTTGGAATCATTTTGTTTTCTACTAGCATTTCTTCCATGACTTTCATCAAAATAATATTGACTGAACTGCCTGGATCAATCAACACCCTTTTAATGTTAGTGTCATGAATGAGTAAGGATATTACCAGCGCGTCATTGTGTGGAAGTATTAATCCACCAAAATCTGCATCATCAAAAGATATTTGATCTTCCTTCGTTTCTTCTCGAACTCGCTTTCCGTGGGTGCTCGTGACTTTTGACGTTAGCTGGCAGACTATCCCGTTTACCTCTTCTCCTCCATATATGACATCGACAGTCCGTTTTGGGGAGGGTGGTTTTGGTCGCTCCTGCCTGTTCTTCATATATGCCTGTTTACCTTTATCACTAAACAAGTATATTAAATAGCCCTGTTTTAATAGATGTTCTACTTCACCTTGTAAAAATCTACAATCTGTTGTTCTATGGCCGTGATCATTGTGGAATTCACACCACTGATCAAGGTTCCTTCTGTTAGGATTAGAACGCATTTCTTTCGGCCATTTAACTTTGTCCCCCATACTTTTCAGTATTGAGACGAGCTTAGTGCTGCTTACATTAAAGCCATGGTCTCCAATTCGGGTAATACCCTGGAATCGTTCATCTCGATCTCTACTGAATCTAGATGAGGATGAGTTTGTATCTCTTCTGGAAGGTCTAGTATTTCCGAACCTGGGACGTAGGTCACGTCCCAAGGGTCCTAAATAAGGATCATACCTGTTTTTACCTGACCTTTTCTCTGATTCTGGGCGTCTTGTTCTGGGGTATTCCTCATCTTTTTATCGTGCAATTATATCCTCTTCAATCCTGAGTTTAGTACTGTACCTGTTGTACACATCATTCCATGTCGTGGATGGGAATTCTCATAGACTCTGTTTGAGTTGCCTCGTGGCTTCTGAGCTTTTCTCGTTCAAGTTACTTGTGAATGCCATGGCTGCCCAGTTGTCAGGCACCCTCGGTAACTGCAATCTTTCCCATTGGAATTTATCAACAAACTCACGAAGCAATTCCTTGTCTCCTTGCTTTATCTTGAATATATCTTCCATTCGTTTTTCAACTTTTTGTGCACCAGAGTGTGCTTTTATAAACGAATCTGCAAGTTCAGCAAAAGAATCTATAGAGTTCTCAAGGAGAAGAGAATACCAGGTTAAGGCTCCTTTCGTGAGTGTTTCTCCGAATTTCTTGACAAGGACTGATTCTATTCCTCTTTTGTTAAAACATTGCCTTTTACTCTAGTGGTGAAAGCAGTCACGTGATCACGTGGGTCGGTTATTCCATCGTATTTGGGAACATCAGGCATTCTAAACTTCTTGGGTATAGGTAACGGAGCTGCACTTGGCTTCCAAGGTTGTTGAGAATACCTATCCACATCGATTCCTTTGATAATAGGTGGAACACCAGGGATTTGCTCGATGCGATCGTTCTGTTCTTTCATTTGCTTTTCCATGGTTAATAATAAAATTTGTAATTCCGAATTTTTAGTCGTACCTGGTCGTGTTTCAAGAGGTGTATTGAGAGTTTCATCCCTGGTTAAATTTGTTAACCCCGCTTGCAGATCCTCTTCTACAATTGTATTATTTGGAGGCAGTGTTGGCGGTACTGGAGGTACTTGTGGTAATCCTCTTGCAAACTCTTGCAAAGCCTGCCCCACATATTCGGTAATCATTTGCCTTATTTGATCTGGCTTCACTGGTTGTTCGTTATTGTTACGATTGTTAACTCTTTCAGGGGATGGTTCTCTCGAAGCACGTGGAGTTCCTCGAGGAGGAGTTGGAACTGGGGTTCCATTTCTTTGTTGGTTGTTATCGTCATTGTTGTTGACGTAGTTGTTGGAATTCGACATGATTTTAAGGATATCAGTTGGTAGAGAAAACGATGATTATCAATTTCCCGGTAACACAACCAATTTGTTTAACCAAAGAATATTATCCTTTGACCAAAGCTATTTTAGGATAAACTCGGGTTAGTGATAATCGAAAAGAGAATGAAATAATAAGTAAAGGAACAATAGATTGATAGCAATATGCGAGAAGTAAAATAGTTTGTATTCGAGAATTCAGATGCCCTGTTTGTTATATTTTCTCCCCTTTTATAGGGAGATTCTCCTAGTACAACGTTTGGATTCCAGTAATGATGGCTTATTAATGACTAATTATTACATTAATGAGGCGTTACAATGGTGAATCATAACTGTTATTTTAGGAGTTACATAACGTATATGACATTAACTGTTGATCCTCGAATCTGCCCATTATTGTGTCCAGATTCATCATGACCATGTCTCTTCTTCTTCATTAGGTTTCTCGTGGTTGATATACTCGTTGTTGATAAATCAATTCCGTGCATGTTGAGTTAATCTCGTACCTGCCTGTTTTTTTGTCTAGATTCATTTCAACCGTGTCTCTTTCTCGTTGCTATTATATGAATAAGTATACTAATCGTATCTCTTTTATCCCGTGCCTCCGTGTATCTTTACCTCCGCATGTGCTATTTTCTTTGGTCCACATAGTTGGCTGAGTCATCCTTATTCTGGCTACGTGTAAAGCTACTTTTTACCAATACAATCATGGAGAAAATAATTATTTGGTGCCCAACAACGAAGTGCTTCCAACCAATCTTAATAGTGTACTAGCTGCCGACCTGGTCGATCTAACTCGCAGGTGTCCATCAACACATCTATTTGCCAACTGATCCTGAAAATAGTGTTTGCGGGGAACCCGGCCAACAACTCGAGAAATGCCAGAAGACGGCTAATTTTTGAAATGCTGCACGCTCATGTATAAGCCCGATCTCTCAGGCCGGTTGGCCAAATAAGCCATGGAGATTAGAGGGTGCGATATCGAGTACCGACCCCGAACTACCATAAAATCTCATATCTTGGCATACTTCGTGGCCGACTTTATGTCGGCCTTAATACCCAAAATACAAAAAGGAATTACAGCTCACCTCGGGGGCTAATTCAGGAATCTGGACCCTATTCACGGATGATGCCTCCAACGCGAAGGGGTTCAGGCTCGATATCGTGTTGAAACCCCCTACGGGAAGTGTAATTAGGGTGTCTATTAGAACTATAAAATTGAATAACAATGAAACTGAGTATAAGGCAGGTCTAGAATTACCTAGAAGCCTTGGGGCTGAAGTGATCAAAGCCAAATGTGACTCCCTCATCGTCGTAAATCAAGTCAATGGAATTTTTGAAGTAAAAAAAAATGGATGCGCATGTACTTGGAAAAATTGTAGGTAACCCTACTAATTCATGGAATGGACTGCAACATGTACCCCGAGATCAAAACAGTGAGGCCGATGCACTGGCTAACTTGGGGTCGTTCGATCGACTCTGATGAATTAAGCTTGGGGAAGGGGTACAACCGATGAAGTCGGTGATACAAGAAGTTCACGTAGAAGTAAACTCAACAAGTTTGTCTTGGGATTGGAGAAACAAATATATAACCTACTTAAAGACATGAAAATGGCCTTCGGATACCAAATAATCGACAACATTGCGCACCAAAGCTGTCAGATTTAGATTAGTCAAAGGGGAATTGTTCAAGAGATCTTTCATTAGCCCACTGGCCATATAATTAGGGCCGGGAGAGACTGAATACGCCATTATAGAAAGTCACGAGGGCATCTCCGGGAACCATTATGGGGCAGTTACCTTAGTCCGGAAGCCAATCAGAGCCAGCTACTACTATATTGAAATGGAGAAGGATGTGAAAGACTTTGTGCGAAATTACGACGAGTGATAAAGACACACCCCGATGATCCATCAACCGGGAGAGATGCGCCACGCGGTCCTGTCTGTGTTGTCGTTTATGAAGTGGGGAATGGACATTCTCGGCCCCATGTCATGGGCACCTGGTAAAGTTCAATTCATACTATTCCTGATCGATTGTTTTTCCAAATGGCTCGAGGATCAGGCGTTCGAGAAGGTCCAAGAGAAAAAAGTCATCGGCTTCGTCTGTGATCACATAATATGTCGATTTGGGATAGCAGTCGAGATTGGTTGCCACAACAAGAAATAATTCGTTGGCAGCAAGGTGAGTAAGTTTCTCGAAGATCACAAGATCAAGAAGATATTATCAAGTCCTTATCACCCTAGTGGTAATAGGCAAGTAGAATTAACAAACAAACTATACTTCAAAACCTGAAAAAGAGGTTGACCGGTTTGAAAGGAAAGTGGAAGGAAATCTTACCTGAAGTCCTATGGGCATACCATACGACATCGAAATCAAGAACTGGGGAGACCCCGTTTTCTCTAGTCTAGGGATATGAAGCCTTAATACCTATTGAGGTAGGGGAACCGAGCCTCAGGTTCCAGTATGCTACCGAAGAGTAAAACGACAAGTCCATGACCATGAGCTTGGAACTATTTTACAAAATTTCGGAGGCCACTCTGATCTGGTTGGCCGCCCATAAGCAGCGAGTAGGAAGGTACTATAACCGAAGAGCCAACCTCCAACATTTTCAAGTCAGGGAACCGGTATTGAGAAAGTTTACACTACACACCAGAAACCCAAACAAAAGGAAACTGGGCCTGAATTTGGAAGGACTGTATCAAGTTGTCGGGATAACCGACAAAGGCTCATATAAACTCGTAGCGGGAAACTGTGTACAACTACCTAACAACTTGAACGTGGCATACTTAAAGCGGTACTACTTCTAAGGTACGAACTTAATTCCTTGCTGATTTTGTTGCATTGCAAACTAACGTATACAGGTACTCGACCAGGGGCAGATGTGGCTATTAGGTTTGATAGAACGTGTCACTTTTTTTGTCTTGAACTGATTTTGTCCCTAAGCGGTTTGTTTGGCAAGGTTTTTAACGAGGCAACAATAAAATGTGCTACCTTAGTCTTGAAGGCCGGCCTTAAACCAGAATTAATGATTGTTTGCACCAAATCAACAGTATCCGAGAATACTATGGGCCATTACTCCTAGATTAAGAGCTTTAGTAAGAGAAAATAAACTTTTATGTGTCAAAAGCTAAGCCTAGTGGTTTGAATTCATTATAACGGTCAAACAGTCATATAAACCATGTGCATATAGTCCACTCTAGCCATGGCACAAGGCATATGCGCCTCGATCATGTAGCTTACATATTAAACAATGAAAGAAATCTTTGCCTCCCTTATACTTTATTATTACGCAGTTCACTTCTCCGATCCTGGATCCTAAAGCCCACAGGCAACCCCTACTCGAGGACTGTCGACCAAAAAGAATTTGGATGACCCCGGCTACTGAATCACGGAGGCACCAAGCCTATTAAGCAATGCCTGAATATGAAAGGCTATGGCCGCCCTAAAACTGGCTTGAAGACGTCTGAAATCCGTACTCATAAAGTAAGTCTCTTACGTAAAATCAAAACCTATTAAGAAGTTACCCTCGGCAAAAACATCATCTAAGACACTTAAGCATCTTCAAAGCCTTAAATTCTATCAAAATCTCGAAGTGACGAGTAACCTAGAGTTACCATCAAAATCGGGTTTCATTCTGATAACCGAAGAATTGATACTCTAGATTACATTTGATTTTATTCTAAGTCATTTGAAATGACGTGCAAATAAAATTTTGAAAATAGATGCTAAAAAGTAATGATACGATATTGCCAAAAGGGGGAATTTTATATACTTCAAAAAATATTTACAAAGGCATGATAAAACGACCTTAAAATAAACAAAAAAAAGAAAATATATAAGGGAAAACTAAAAGGAATTAAGGAATTTACACCAAGTCTTCACCTGGGCTCGACTCTTCATAGGAACCGTCAGAACCCTCGGAACACTCAAAGCCTTCGGGACCCTAGAGCTCATAGAGTTCCTTTGTCTCAACCTCGAGTCTCTTCGCTTCTTCAATCATGGCCGACATGTCAAAACCTCAACATAGACTCCAGGGTCTCTCTCCGGGATATCCACTTTACGTACATCGGTCTTCGTTTTAAAGAGGCCCTCAGCTATCTCCACACCATCCTTATACTGGACCAACATTTCCTCCACGTCGGAGGAATCAATATAAGTTGCCACCAACCTGGACTTCAACGCCTATATTCTTGGTTGAGGGCATCCCGTTCCGTAACGGCTGAGTTCAGCAGTGCCCGAAATTTATCATTAAGTTGAGACCACTTGGCGGCCTTGTCCCTTTCCATTCAGAGTTGGTCCTTGACCGATGCCAACTCGTCTTTTGCAGCCTCATTTTCCGAAGCCAGCAGGTCCATCCTGCCCCTCAACGCCTCGGTCGTGGCCTTCACCTCATCCATCTTAGCCCGGAGCTGGTCGATCAGGTCCACCTTCTCCTTGACCTGTGAATTTGCGTTGTTAGTCACCATGAGTAGCTTCTCGTTTTTAGCCTCAAAGATCGTTACTTTCTCAACCGGATCCACATGCTCCCGCTTCACTGACAAGGCCTCCTTCTGAGCCTTTTCCAGCTCCGCATGGAGTATTTGGAGGTCCTTAAAGGCCTCATCTTGTTGTTCACTAAGAGCCCTGTACATGTCCTTCTTACGGACTTACTCTTTGAGCTCGAACTCAAGCTGTTTGATCTCCAAGTGGGACTGAAGGAAGATTTTGTGATAAAGAACTGAAGTCTGAAAAACAAAAAAAATCATTAGAACATGTCTACTAAGAAAACATCGCAAGGGGTATGAAAGAGTAGACGCCTTACCCAGTTCAGTGTCTGTTGCGCCACGTTGAAGAGGCTCGATGTGCCTACTTTGTTCATATTTGGCAGGTGTCCTTGGTCCCCAAGCAACGAAGGTAGCTGACCATGCTAGAGCGGACAAGGCTCGGGCATCCGGTGGGATAGTAAGAACGATTGTTCTCTTAAGATCGTGGTCCACACTCGGGGCAGGGAACAACTTCACTAATTATGGGCTCGAGCTCGGCTCGCCCGCTCCAGATGGAACATCCTTTTTTGGGACCTCCAGGTGACCAAGACCCAAAAATTCCTCCAACGTGGCCATGTCCATGCCATCGAAGAACGTGTTGAGGGCATCACCTGGGGCCCAACACTCTATCATTTGATTTCTCTTTTCCCTCTTGAACTTTTCGAGAATGGACTCAGTATAGGATGGTGTCTCCACACTGTCGATGCCACCAACTACCTCATTCAAGATAGGAACAACTTCTCGAGAGGCGACCTTCGTCTCTCTCTTTGGTTCCCGAGCTTGAGGGGATCGACCTTGTGATCACTTTTCTCGGTTTCCACCTGCTCCCCCCCCCCTCATCGAGGGTTGACTCATAAGAAATCAACTCAAGGTCGTCATCCTCGGGAAATCCCTAAGTCGGTAGAGGGAATCAGAATTAGGTCCCCTGGATTTCCTTTTCCAGGCACGGATGGTTAACCTCTTCTTCTTCTTCACCTTGGCATCCGTGGAGCTTGAGGATTTCCTCTTCTTCTTCTTCTTTTCTCCTCCTTTGTAGCAGCCCCAGGCTGCCCCGGAGCATATGGTTCGGCGAGCAAAGACGAATCCTCGTCTTCATCCAACGAACTGAGCTTAGTGGTATTTGTCAAACCTGTGAGAAGAAAGGAGACAGTGATATATAAGTCAAGTGTATAAATGTAATCGTTAGGGAGAGAGCCTCACCATGGGAGTGGGCCTCCCTCTAGCCCTTCGAGAGCTTACGCCATGTGCACTTGATGTAGGGAATCTGTTTATAGATGCCCACGTTCCACTCCTTGAAGCAAGGGACTCTATTAGGAACCCAGGAAACCGCTGCACAATGATAAACACAAGAAATTAGAAAAAGAATTAAAGGGAATGCCAAATACTCAAACACGAAAAGACTTACGGGATGGGTTCATCTTTTCGGGGTACGGTAGAAATTCGGAGGGGATGAGGTCTTCGGTTTTCAATCAAATGAATCTCCCATGTCAGCCTCGATCTCGGTCCTCGTCGAAGCTCAAAAATGGATCTTTTTCTACTCGCGAACAAGCGTGATCAACCCCCCTCGAAGGATTCACGGACTGTATAGACGGGCAGATGGTTGAGGGTGAACTGAGGTGCTTCAGTTTTGTTTACAAAGTGTTAGAGGAGGATTACGATCCTCCAAAAGGATGAGTGAATCTTCCTAAGGCATACCTCGAACCTTTTGCAAAATTCAGGGACTATGGGGTCCACCGTGGCCAGCGTAAAGGGGTAAGTGTAAACACTTAAGTACCCCTCCACGTGAGTAATGATGTCCTCGTTGGGCCTAGGGACGACCACCTCTTTTCCCTCCCAGTTACAGTACCCGGATTGTGGGTAGTGTTTCCTTAGTAACAGATCATATGTACCTCCATGTTCCCTCTCCTCGGTCCTCTTGACTGGAGGCCTTCTCGACGATTAAGTCGTTCTTGATGGAGCAGCCGTCGGTACAAAGCTCTTGAAGGGAGGCTCCTAGGCCGCCTTAAGGATGGTGACCTCGGCGTCTGTGGCCGGGTTGGAAGATGACGGGGAGGTTTGCTGAGGCACGAATGTGGATGTTTTCAATCACTATATGGGAAATATGAACGTTCGAAGAAAATATATGAATATTTGTAGATGGGATGAGGATATGAAGATTTGGGTTGAATATTTAAAGAGAATGTTTTAAGATTGAGGATGAAGATATAAAGTTCAAAGGAGAAATCTTTGAATATTTAAAGAAGTTTACTGTAAGTAGGGAATTCGAAGGAAATTCGAAGATTTGTGGAATCGAAAAGTATAGAAGTGAAAAAGGGTCGGTGTTTTTATAAGGGGAGAACAGTCAATGCTCGATGTTTTGCATTCGAGGACAGTCAACCGGTTGCTGAGACAGGTCCAAAGTCAGAACAACGAGGCTGATGGGATGTTTCATTGACCCAACGAGAACAGTCATAATGTACGAAGGAAGGAACCAGGGTTCACTTTTTGCTTCTCGTCGCTTCGATAAATCTACCCTTCGAAAAATGAGGGGAATATCTGTGTATGGGAAAAATCGAGGGAAATGTCTACCTCGATTCCCCGATGAAAGAACAAAGGGAGAGCAAAGATCTGCGAGATTGCAATCGAGGCCAGAGACCCATCGTATCGAGACCCGGGAAGGGTAAACAATATATCCAACATCGGACACGGTAAAGTGATGCATCCTGGACCGAGTATAACTCCTAGACCTCGGGAGACTCAGTGGGCTATTATGCATGACTGATTGGGGGTATAATAATCTCTCTCAACTGGACATCACGGTGCGAATATCGATCAATATCAATTATGGATCAATAATTATCGGGAAAAAAAAGGTGTTTACCTCTTTTAGACTTGTACTAGGACTGCAATTCTCCTACTATATAAAGGGGAAGTTTTTCTTTTGATCAGACATATTGTAACACGCAATTCAAAGAAATAAAATATAATTTTTGCCTACTATCTACTGCCGAGAACTTTGCTCACTTGTTTTGTTCTTCATTCACGATTGGGCTCGAACCGAGGACCCAATCGAGAACGATGTCATTGTTCAATCTTGGATCAGGCTTGGTCGTAACATTGCGATTGTCTTGATTGTTTATTTTGTCTTTAATTTATTTAGAAATTTAATCAGATGTTAATCTATACTCCTTAGTTATATATATATATATATATATATATATATATATATATATATCTTTGGCCATTATATATACAAAATCACTTAAGCACAATATTGTTTACCCCAAAATTGGGTAACAATTAAATTTTTACGCGATTTTAATTCAACCAGAATAGTTGCAGATAAACTAACTGTCACGATCCAAAATTCTAACCAACGGACCGTGATGGTGCCTAACACAATTTGCTAGGAAATCCAGCACTTAACATCAGTAAGAAACATAGAAACAAACATGTAACTGCATAATATCATAAATTAGGAAAGAATCATAAACTATACACAAGTTTAGAGTAATGCAACTATCAAATAACCTCCCATGATTTGGTGTCATTGAGTACACAAGCTACTAAGAGTTCCAAATACATAGTTTAAAATAAAATAAAATATTTTCAGTGCATGAAAATAATAATAATGAGAGTGAAGGTGACTCGGAGTATGCGGATAGTAATATATTACTACTTCAAGTATCCCCTATATCCAAGCTATGCTCCCCTATGAATACTGCCAGGTCCCGCACCAGAATCTGCACAAGAAGTGCAGAAGTGTAGTATGAGTACAAGAGAATCCATGTACTCAATAAGTATAGATCCTAAACTCGCAGAGGTAGTTATGAGGCTAAGACAAGGCACATACCATATAAACAGGTACATTTAATAAGTAATAGGATTTGTAACAACCTGGACGATCATTTTAGGTAATAGGGTCTCGTTCCCCCATTTGTTGTTTTCTGTTTGTGTATATATTGTTTTATAACTTCTGGGGATGATTAGTTTGGCTTGGGAAGGTTTAGGAGTGATTTGGAACACTTAGTGTCATTTTTGGAAGCTTAAGTTGTAAGAGTTGACCAATGTTTGAACTTTTTGTAAACAGCCTCGGAATGATGTTATGATTGTTCCAATAGGTTTGTGTAATGATTATGAATCTAGTCCTATGTTTAGAATTGGACTTAGAGGTCCCTAGGGTGTTTTGACTCTATTTGTCGGATGTTGAAAATTGGCAGGATTTGAGAGTTCATATGTTTGACCGAGGATTGACTTTGAGGTTATTGGATTCAGATTTTTTCTTCGTAAACGTGAAATAGGTTCATTATGGGACTTGTATACAAAGTTTGGGTTTAATCCGGATTGGTTATATATGAATCGAACACTTGGTTCGAAGTTTGGAAGTTAATGAATTTAAGAGAAGCTTAACAAAGGTTTTGATCGCCAATTCTTGATTTTGATGTTATTAGTTGTGTTTTAAGAATTTTTATAAGTTTGGATTAAGTATTGGAACTTGTTGGCACGAATGGACATGATTCGAGGGGGCGGAGGGGACGCGAGTGTGCTTTAGAGTAGTTTCAAACCATTTCCATGAGTTTTGAAACATCAAATTTTTGTCGGTGTCCGATGTTATTCGCGTTCGCACGGGCGCATTGCATTCGCGATTAAGTGTTACACCCCATATTTTTGTACGTAAGAGTACGTCGTCAGACAATTAATGTAAGCTCATAAATGAGATCATTTTAGAAAGTTCATTAAATAAGTTAATCATGTTACCTTGGATGCTACAAATCTTTAAGATAATGAATAAAAAGTACCAAGAGGGTTGGAAAGCTTAGAAGCTAAATGCAAAATAAGTTTCGTTGAAAGTCGATAAGTTTGGAATGTTTTAATATGTACTTTGGGGAGAGACTATGGTTCTTAACATGATAAGGAGGTTATGTTATGAGTTATTTTATTCATATACTAGTTATGAGTTACGTTTTGATGTCAATCTAGTTGTGGAACAAAAGTTGGCAAAGGTCATCAGAAATTACAATCATAATCGTGTGGTAGAGCTCATTATGATTGTAATTTCAAACTCCTAAATTCTACTTTAATTGTAATAAAAATATACCTACATACACAAAGACAATTGGTAACAGATTGAATCTTGCCATGGAGGAGTTGAGTTAGAGGAACTCGTTTTTGCATCGTGCTTATGATGAGCAAATGTAAGGTCTTCCGTAGATTATGTGTGTACTAAAATGTGTAAGCTTCTTGAAAAGGATCCCTAAGGAATGAATGTCTATCCACCCATTTGTTTTAAAAAGAATCAAGATAATCAAAAGATAGATACAAGTTTCAACAAGTAAAAAAGCAAGGTGAATAACGGTACAAGGTACCTAGTTAGTGAATATTATCACTTTTTACAATTCGGCTAGAGAAATATAAGTATTCTGAGTTACATTCAACAGTAACAGAGGTATGTACAATTGTCCACACCCATCTCGGTTATGCCCTATGGTAGCTAATAGATATTGTTTAAGAGAATGATGGGATATCAGGATCAAGCTGGGGTTAGAGTAACCCAAAATGGTAAATGGATTGTTAGCATTAGCTGACATTTACGAAGGATATTGAAAACGTGGTAATAGTTCTCCTTGTGAGACACCTTGATGGTGCACTCTACAATAGTACATTTAGATATGAAATACTAGAATGTCCAGAAAATATTAAGAAGACTGGAACTGGAATCCTATAAGGGATAAATATTCACCTTTGTATGGCTCCCGCCCCTAGTAAATAGAGAATTCTAGGTGACTTGAAGAGCCAGTGGACAAAGCACGCGGAGATAAAAGCGAAAGAATGTTTTGTTGAAGTTTTCAGAATAAGGTGATAGACAGAAATATTAGCAGGAGAATACAAAGAGATTAAATGAAACATCATGAGTAAGATGTGATAAACGGGTAATAAAGGTAAATCAAAATATGACACGATGACAGAGTCTATAGTCAATTGAAGGAAAAGACAAGAGATAATAGGCCTTGAAACATTAAAACAGTGTAGGCAAAAGGTCATATCCTCATTTCGAGAAATGAGTTGGTGACTCCAACGTGATTACAAGAATGCCAAGTTAGACCCCCCGTAGTAATAGAAATTAGTATGATCTAGTAAACAAGATATGACCGAACATGAATTAGAGACCTGAGGATTTGATAATAGTAGACATCGTGGCAATTTTAGAGATCGCGTTTCGACAAAAATACTGTGATGACCCAAAAGGTCATCCTATGTAAATTTAGCTAAATTGTTCCGAGGCCCCGAAAGCCTCTGTTGATCTTACCTCGATGTGCGTGCGCATCCCGGGCACGTAGCCGGGAAGCCTTTATGTGGAAATTTGATAAAAAGTTGAATTTATGATAATTAATTGAATAAAGTTGACTTTGGTAAACATTTTTGGTAAATAGACCCGGACCCGTGATTTGACGGTCCCGGAGGGTCCATAGGAACATATGGGACTTGGACGTATGTCCGGAATCGAATTCTGAAGTCCCATGTCCGAGAAATGAATTTTTAAAGAAAATACTTTTCTGAAAATAATAAAGACTTTAGGAAATAAATTTTTATGTGAAACCCATGTTACCGGGTTTGTATTATGGTTCCAGAGCCCGGAACAGGTTCAATATATATTGTATGAGTTATCTTTAAAATTTGGTAAGAAACGGACTTGGTTTGACGTGTTTCGGATCAAGAATGGAAAGTTTGATAGTTTATGAAGTTTGAGCGAATACTATGGATTTTGGAGTTTAATTCATTGTTTTTGATGTAATTTTGGTGGTTTAATTACTTGAATAAGTCCGTAGGATGATTTTGAAGTCGTGTGTGTTTTTGGTTTTGAGCACCGAGGGCTCGGGTGAGTTTCAGGTAGGTGTCGGAGTGCAAATTGTTAGAAATATCTGGTGTTGAGACTGTTTTTCTGGTGTTTGGTGTGATACCCTTCGCAAACGCGGTCAAGGGTCGCGAACGCGAAGGGTAAATTTTGTGGCCTAGGATTTTACTCTACGCGAACGCGTAGAGGGAGATGCGAACGCGGAGCACTGGATGGTGACTCTACGCGAACGCGTCCCCAGGGGTGCGAACGAATAGAGTTAGGTTGGGGTCTGGGGGCTGGCTAGTCGTAAGCCTACGCGAACGCGGCAGGTAGCTCGCGAACGCGTAGACCAGGGAAGTCGAACCTACGCGAACGCGGCAAAGGCCTCGCGAACACGTAGGTCAGGAAAGTCAAACATTCGAGAACGCGGTCAATGGCTCAAGAACGCGAAGGGTATTTTTGCCCTGTTAATCTAAGAGTAAAAAACAGAACACCACTACGGGGTTTTCACTTTTTCACCTCCATCTTCTTCTCCAAGACCCCATAGGCGATTCCCAAGCTAGTTTTCCTCCATAACCACTTGGGTAAGTGATCCTAACTCTAATCCCTTCCATTTTCCTTCATCAATCACTAGAATCTAGGTCTAATAACATGAAATCAAGGTAGAAATTAGGGGTTTTTGGTAGAGTTAGGCCTTATGGAAATTTTGGGAATTCAACCCCGTTTTGGGGTCGGATTTCAAAACAAATTGTATATTCGGGCTCGTGGGGGAATGGGTCATCGGGGGGTCGAATTTTGGTATTTTTGGAAGAATGATGGGAAATATATAATTAAGCGTTGGGATTGAGCAATTGAATAATTATTGATGTTGTTAAGTCACTTATGTCTAGATATTATTGTTTCGGAGTCGGATTCGAGAGGGAAGGCTGTGATTGAGGCTTGACTTGCATTTTTGGAGCCGAGGTAAGTGTTTGGCCTAACCTTAGCTTGAGGGAATCTTGCTATGTGTAACTCATGTCCAACGTATAGGTGAGGTGACGAGTACCTATATGTTGTGGTCAAGCATGCCCGTGAGTCAAACGTGATGAATTATACCTTGTTCTTGATATTCTCTATGCTATGAATAATTGGTGATTTAGAAGTGATAAATTCATGTTGTCTCATGACGTGGGAAGTTATTGATTAATTGTTCAGCTGAGGCTTTTACTGTTGAAATTATACTTCTGAGCGAGTTTGGTTATAGCTGAGTCCCTTGCCGGGACAATAGAATTTTATTGATTATTTCTGTACATTCGAGATTTCTTATTGTTAAATTTCATATCAAATTGTTGTTTCATATACCTCGTGCACGAGGGGACATTCCGTGCTGAGTGATGGTGAGGCTATGCACGAGGGGACATTCCGTGCCGAGTGATTATTATTTATGCACGAGGGGACATTCTGTGCCGAGTGATTATTATTTATGCACGAGGGGACATTCCGTGCCGAGCGATTATTATTTATGCATGAGGGGACATTCCGTGCCGAGCGATTATTATTTATGCACGAGGGGACATACCGTGCCGAGTGACAGTGAGGTTATACACGAGGGGATTCCGTGTCGAGTGATTTTTCTGTTTATGCATGAGGGGACATTTCGTGCCGAGTGATGGTGAGATTATGCACGAGGGGACATGTCGTGCCTTTTGTTGTTCATTACTTGTTCTGAGATGTTAAATTCCTACTTTTACTTCTACATTTTAGTTATTACCCTGTTCTACTGTGCTAGTATTTGTTGTCCCTTTTTATCCCCATCATGTTCTCCCCGTATATGTATTTACTTGTTTATTTCGTCGATATTTTCCTGTTATATTATAGAATTGCACAGGTGTATATGGTTGTCGGTCCTAGCCTCGTCACTACTTCGTCGAGGTTAGGCTAAGAACTTACTCAGTACATGGGGTCGGTTGTACTGATGCTACACCTGCACTTCTTTATGTCGTGCAGATTACGCAGTCGGACCTAGTGGATGTTGACGGAGGGAGTATCCTTCTGTCCATTCAGGAGACATGGAGGTAGTCCCGTAGACGTTCGTGGGCCTTGGCGTCACCTTCTACTCTTCTCCTTCATTTCTGTCTTATTCTATAGTTTCAAAGACAGTTATATGTATTTATTTTTCAGACCATTGTATTTAGTAATCTCATAGACAGTTCGTGAGTTTGTGACACCAGTTCTGGGTTATATTTACAGGATTTATTTCGAAGCGTGTTATACAGTTTTGAGATTAGTTAACTTTCATATTGTTAATCACAGTTGCCTTAGTTATCTTGTTCATTTTTACTGTTTTTAGATACTTAGCTAATGTTAATGGTTGATAAGCGAATTTAATTCAAAACGTTGGCTTGTCTAGCGGGTACAACGTTAGACGCCATCACGGCCTGTAGGTGAGATTTCGGGTCGTGACAAATACAATGGACAACAAAAGAATAACCTTTAAAGGTCATTCAGGAAGAAGCTTCCCTAAAGCAAACATTGTGAGAAGAGTTAACCTTAAGGGACTAAGTGTGCTAGTTACACTAGGTGTCACCATCATGTGTAAGAAACATTAGAAGAGATGGAATGCTTCTCCGATAGTAGAATAAGGGTGTAATTGTGATAGATAAGAGGACGGCACTTAGGCCTTTGATTGAATAATGATTTAAAGAAAATGTATTACATGAATTGCACGGGATTAGAATATCCCTATAAGATGAAATCACATTGGGATGCTATGAAATACGGTTATTGAAGTATAGTATTGTCCCTAGGTGGAGCATGAAAATAACATTAGATGTTCCATGATCAGACATGAGCCCTAGTGAAAATGTATTACGTAAGAGGTTTCAAGTTATCAATGGTAGATTATGGATCAATATTAAGGTGAATCAACAACTGATGGATAAAAGTTACAAAGTATGAGACATGATTAGGCCATCATTCTTAATATGAACAGTAATGAGGAAGCATTAAACGTCTTAGATTTATACATATAGGATAAGCAGCGAGAGAGTAACCTGATTTGGATAGCAGATATAGGAAATATTAAACTGAAGTAAATGTTATGGTTTGGTATAATCTACCTAGATGTAGTAAATCCATAAGCATAGATAGTTGAGGCTATAAAACGAGATATATCAATAGTAGTAAGTTCGGCAAATAACCGATCGAAGAACTTCAATACACATACGATTCCAGAGGGATAACTTGTCATAGGTCTGTATATGTTTACAAAGTGAGGCCTATAGATTGGCTAAAATCTAGAGGAAAAGGGAGATATGATTTGCTTAAGTTCACATACAAGGACAAAGTCGTACAAACTACATGATAGAAGGTAGCAATAGTTACGAGATTGAAAGAATTCAGACCCAAGTAGTGGCGTGAGAAAGAGGCCTAAAGGAAGGAAGGAATACCCTAGTCTTTGGATTTATTGACATAACACTTGTCTGGATGTCAAGGACAATATTAAACTATTCGCAAGAGCTATAAGTTATAAGACTGATAAGCGCATCAGTCAATATTCGAGGACGGATGTTCCAAAGGGGGGGAATGATGTTACACCATGTTTTCGTACGTAAGACAATTGAAGTAAGCTCAGATCATTTTTGAAATTACATAAAGTAAGTTAATCATGTTACCTTGGAGGTTATAAATCTTTAAGATCATGAATTAAAAGTATCAAGAGGGTTGTAAATCTTAGAAGCTAAACGAAAAATAAGTTTCGTTGAAACTCAGTAAGTTTGGAATGTTATAACATGTACTTTGGGTTAAGCCTAAGGTTATTGACATGATAATGAGGTTATGTTATGAGTTATTTTAGTCATATGATAGTCGTGTGTTACGTTTTGATGTCAAGCGAGTTGTGGAATTAAATTTGGCAAAGGTCATCATAAGTTACATTCATAATGTGCTGAAACTTGGGCCAAATGTAGCATAGCTTTTCTCCTAATATACTTGGAATTGCAGGATGATCCACCTATCAAATTGAAAATTACGACTCTATTTTCTAATGAATTAATCCATTCGTTGATACGACATCGGAGTAAATATATATTCTCCTTTGTGAGAAACTGCGCAACCATCTCCCTATGGAACCCACTTAGGCAGTGGTCGACCCACTTCACTTTAAAAACGATTTGGACGACCTTTATTTCTCAATTTTTGACCCAAGCTCATCCCTACACTCCTCCTAATCCTCCTAAACAGATAACATAAGGGTTTGAAGTGATTCCAAAGTGATTACACCATCGTTTAACAACAAATGTTAGTTCTAGTGAAGAACAACACCTCTCTGAGGCTGTGTTGTCATTGAGGATAATTGTGGGTTGTGTTTGGCTAGCTAATGTGAGTATAACAGCCTTCTAATTGTTCTTAAACATTCTTGAATGTTGTTTAAGTTGTTAGGAAGATAAACTACAATATAATACTTGGATTAGCTTGAGATGTTGTTGTTCTTGATGGATTGATTTGAAAGTTGCTCTTATTGACTTTAAGTGGCTGGAAATTATGTAAAATAAGTTGGCTATGATATTGTTAGTATGATTATGTTGGTTTACATGTAAATTTTTTGAATAAATTGGTAACTAGAAAAGGAAATGGCTATAAAGCACTTGGAAGTTGTCCACACTGATATTATCTTGTGTTGAGCTATTTGGGGTAACTTTGAAATTGATTACAAGGTTGGACATCCTTTAAAAGGTATTGGTTATTATAATGAATATATTACTAAGCTCAAGAATGAATGATAATAGGGTTGAAGGGTGCTAAAGGGATTCAACTCGAGCTTGTCGCTCGTCGTAATATTTTGTGGACTTGTTAATGAACGATTTTGTACCTTATTGTTGATGTTGTTCTTATTGTATTTCTATGGTTGTTGTTGTTGGTATATGGTATTGTAGGAGGCCCTTTTTATAAGGGAGATGTCGCCTAAATTTACACGAATGAGCTACTAGTTTAAGTTGCGATCTTAGCCTTTACTCAACACTGATTTTGAATCTCCTTATGATATGGTAGATTGAGTTGGGTTATTTGAAGAATTTCTTGGAAGGTATTAATGACTCAACGTATTTAAGGTATATGAAGGCTATCCCTTCTTTACTTTTGGCATGACCCATATGATAAAAACGAAATGAGCAAACGTGCAACTTTCATAAATGACTCTATTCATAGAAGTACTAGGGGCGCCTATGTTCTTGATTCCCCATGTGTCCTATTATTATATCGTGTGTTCATGGGTCTCAGAAAATACGTAAGTTGATAAAGCTTATCTGAAGGCATAATGATCTTATGAAATTCCGAGAGATCTTATTGACTTACTTCATTATGCATTGCATTCATTTATATGTGTACATTGACCCATGAACATATGGCGTTATATATGCGTATATTATATGTATATGCGGTATGGAAAAACATTATGGCGTTATATACGCACCACCACCTCAACACCACCTAATCAGATGGTATACGTTGATGATTTCGCCCATAGAGGCCGAGAAGATATGATGGGATGCCCTCAGAGGCTTGATAATGTTATGTACGCATATAACTATACATGGTATGATATTTATACATGTATGCATGATGTTATAAAAGTTTCATGATTCACAAAGTTGTTCAGATTTACAGGTTGAGTCCTTTAATCCATGTTTCTTTCTTGTATTTTATATACTGCTTTTCATGCCTTACATACTCGATACGTTATTCGTACCGACGTCCCTTTTTCTTGGAGATACTATCTTTCATGCCAGCAGGTCTCGATAGACAGGATGACAGTCTTCCTAGTAGGCTATCAGCTCAGCGCAAGGTGTTGGCACCGACGTCCCTTTTTCCTGGAGATGCTATCTTTCATGCCCGCATGTCTCGATAGACAGGATGACAGTCTTCCTAGTAGGCTATCAGCTCAGCGCAAGGTGTTGGCACACTCCACTTACTCTTGAGTTGCCTTTTTTGTCAGTATGCTTTGGAAATGTAATGAATGGTATGGTTGCCATGTCTCGACCTTTATAACGTTTATGTACTCTTAGAGGCTTGTAGATATAGTTCATGTATATGGATACTTGTATGGCCTTATCGGCTTATCGTAGAATGTACAAATGATCATGCCGGCCTTATATGTATGTATGTCATATGTATAAGTTTGTATATCATGTTGGGTCATCTTATGTCGAGTATCTCCTTATGTTTTATTATGGTTATCTCATGATGGCCCTTCTGGACCACTTACCCATGATGGTATGATAGGAAAGATATGTTACTATGGTAGTCGGTTGAGTAAGGCACCTGGTTCCCTTTGTGGCCCTGCGATTAGGGTTGTGACATTAAGAATCTAGGAGATGGGAGTTTTTGCCCTTCGCATTTGCAGAGGGGCATACTTGTTAGCGAAGAAGTAAGTTGAGCTTGGCAGGAGACCTTCGCGTTCACGAGGGAGTTGAACGTGTGGGTAAAAGAAGGGGGTTTTGGCCTTCGTGTTCGCGGGAGCATTGTCGCATTTGCGGAGAAGGAATGTTTGAGGCAATGACAGCTGTACTTCGCGAAAGTGGGGCTTTGGCTGCGTTCGCGAAGGGTATGCCTTGACAGACCTTAAGTAATATAATTTCAGGACTTTTACCCACTTTATTATATTTTTAGCCTTCGACGTTGAGTGTGGGAGATTTTGAAAAGCTATTTCAATACACAATTGGACGTAAGAAAACTTTTGGATTTGACTTCTATTCATGCGGATGAGAAACAATTATGGCACTAGACACGATAATCAGATATTGATTTATGAGAGATGTCATTATGTCCCACTTTCGTTGTCTTTTTACCTTTCATTGACTTATTACCTTGTTGTCGCTATTTATTTCTCTATTGCTTCATTTTTTTTGTTCTTGATCCGAGGGTCTTTCGAAAATAGCCTCTCTACCTTCATAAGGTAGGGGTAAGGTCTGCTTATATACTACCCTCCCCAAAACCACCTATGGGATTTTACTGGGGGGGTTTTGTTGTTGTTGTTGTTGATGTTTCTATTATTCCCCTCTTTGCACTTGGATCTCGATATGTCCCTCCCGATTTAGGTGATAAACCATGTTAGCTTGTATCAGTTATGTTGATACATGAGTTATGTATCGAGGTACATTGATCTTTTACATATTTGAGCATGTATTCATATTATTGACTCGTATGGAATACTCATTTAACTATTAATTTTTATTTGATATCCTTATATGCTAGTTGAGAGTTCCATCTTCGTTATTTGAGCATCCTATCATTTATTACTATTTCCCAGCAATGTTATGATTATTTCTATGCTGGAAAACTATGCTTAATACTCTTCAACTGTTGATATATGTCATTTTCGTTATTCATGATATTATCTATTGTTTCAGTTCTTAATTTTTTTATTATACAGTGTGGTAAGTATCCGAAAGCATCTAGCATCAGCACTACTTCTTCGAGGTTAGACTTTATATTTAGTGGGTACCTATGAGAGTGTACTCATACTACGCTTATACACATCCTTTAGTTCAAATCCTCAACACTACGCTTCTTGATTGAGCTAGGAGACTACACGGAGACTTAGGGTGAGCTACACTTTATGGATCTACTTTGCAGTTCACGAGTCCCTATTCCTTTTTTATTCATGTCTATTTGTTTTCTAGACAGCTTGACATATACACATACTTGAACTTATTTTCGTAGTTTTCTCGTGTACTTGTGCCACCTAGTCTTGGGGATTGTATTGTATCGATCGTGTTTAGGCTATATTTTGGTTATATGGAATATAATTATTGTTTTGAGACTATTCTAATCTTTAATTATTATATATCTCCGTCAATTAATTAAAAACGTATTATATTTGTTGATTGTGAGTTGGCTTTCTTAGCAAGTTCGGCAAGGCGTCATCACGGCCATGAGGTAGGAGTTTGGGTTGAGGCCAAAATAGCAAGAGAAATAATAATAATAATAATAATAATAATAATAATAATAATAATAATAATAATAATAATAAGATTATAGATGAATAATAGTAGAACGACTCAATAAAGAAAATAATAACCCCATTTCTCGGATAAGAACATCCAACACCATTCTCAACAGCTCAAATCAACAGAGATAAACAACATCCACGAACAACATAGCAAAACTACAAAGGAGGATAACATCACAAGTCAAACACCCAAGTTCATAGCATCTATGTTGTGGCAGACAACCCGATCAGCGCAAAAAATTGTTGCAGCGGCAATTGAACCCAAGGACATAATATCTTAGCGAGAAACCTAAGGCTCTATTATAATAATATCGTAGTGGCGACCCTATGACGACCCGACTTGTCATTTTGAGATTTAGTGTTTTGTTCGATGGTTTGAGGTCTTGAAAAGCTTCACATTATATATTATGACTTGCGTGCATGGTCGGTTTAGATTTTTGGGAGATTCGAGATTTATTTGGAATGATGTTGTTTATTTTAGAAGCTTAAGTGGTAAGAGTTGACCGGAATTTTAATTTTGAGTAAACGGCTCCGGAATGGTGTTTTGATAATTCTGATGGCTTTGTATGGTAATTTTGGACTAAGGCGTATGTCCGAATTTCGATTAGAAGGTCAGTAGATTGATTTGATGCTTTTGATGAAAATTGAAAAGTCGAAGATTTGGAAGGTTGTGAGGTTTGACAAGGAGTTGACATTTTTTATATCGGGCTCGGATTGTGGTTCCGACAGTTGGTACAAGTCTGTTGTGTCATTTGGGACTTTCATGCAAAATATGAGGTCGTTCGGAGTTTATATGTTTCGGCATGAGTTTTGGAAGTTGAAAGTCCATAAATTCATTAGGCTTGAATTGAGGTGCGATTCGTAGTTTTGATTTTTCTTGGTGTGATTTGAGGCCTCGAGTAGGTCCGCGTCATGTTTCAGGATTGGTTGGTGTGATTGGACCAGATCCCCGGGGCCTCGGGTGCATTTCACATGAGTTGTGGATAATTTTGGAACCTTGTTGAAGTGATGAAGAATCTGAGTATTGATGCCATCACACTTGCGGATAAAGGACCGCAGATGCCGTGACACAGAGGTGGACAAAAGGTAGCATGTACGGATTTTGGTTGGAGAAGGCAGGGACCACAGAAGCATTCATCTGGTCGCAGAAGCTGAAGCGCACCAACGATAAGCGACCGCAGAAGCATTAGCGCAAGAGTGCTAGGAGGTTGAAGTTGCGATGTTAGCAGAGGCTGGAGTAGGCATAGATGCGATGATCTTTCCGCATCTGCGAGACCCCAGATGTGGTGTATGGTTCAAAAATGCGATAGGCATGTATTTAGTGGTTCTCGCATGTGCGAGATTTTTTCACAAAAGCGGTTTGTTGCAGGTGCCTGTTTTGGGTCTGCAAATGCAGAATCCCTGGCAGATTCCATATATATTGAGGGTTGGGTTGTTTTTATCACATCATGAGTTGTAAAGCTCGGTTTTTGGCGATATTGGAGGGGATTATCACCATTTGGATTGGGGTAAGTATTTTTGACTTTGATTTATTTATTATTCATGATTCCATCATTGTTTTTATCATTTAACTATGGATTTGAGTTGGAGAATTGGGGATTTTTGTGAAAACATTTCTTAAATGTAAAATGACGATTTGAAAGCCGATTTGAGATGGGAATTGAATTATTTTGGTATGGTTAAACTCGTTATCTGAACAGTGTTGTATTTTAATGTAACGACCGCCAATTCGTTTCATAGAATCTACATTATTATTATTGTTTCTTCCCTTTCATGCATTGGTTATACTGTTTATGATGTATTGGAGTTGGTTGGCTCGGGTTTAGAATGTATTGGAGATGGGAGTTGACTTATTGGTAAACAACCTCGCAATGCGAATTTTATGGCTCAGATAGCTTTGTTAGGTGATCTGGGACTTAGGAGTGTGTTCGGAATGTTTTTGTGATGTCCGGTGTAGAATTAGGCTTGAATTGGCGAAAGTTAGTTTTTGGTGATTTTCGGTCGGCAGTGGAAAATAGGCTATCGGGGTCAGAATGGAATTCTGGAAGTTAGAACAGGTTCGTAATGTCATTTTGGATATGTGTGCAAAATTTCAGGTCAATCGGATGTGTTTTGGTTGGTTTCGGCATCGTTGGTGGAATTTAGGAATTTCAAAGTTCATAGGCTTGAATATGATGTGATTTTGGTGTTTTGATGTTATTTTTGGTGTTCCGAGGGTGCGACTAAGTTTTAATGATCATTTATGATGAGTTGGTAGATTTGGTTGGGGTCCCGAGTGGCTGGGGATTGATTTCGTATGTTGGACGGGGATTTTTGGAGTTGAAAAATGCAGCATCACCTGCTGGTGTTTCTGCTACTGTCATTTCCGCACCTGCGGATATTTGACTGCAGGTGCGAGCCGCAGAAGCAGTGAAAGAGGTCGCAGGTGCGGTGGAGGCCATGTGGGAGAGAATCCGCATAAGCAGTTGCGCTGGCCGCATCTGCGAGCCGCAGGTGCGAGAATTTGTCCAGTTAATGAAAAACCGCAGGTGCGGTAGTCTTGAGTGCAGGTGTGGACCGCAGGTGTGAGTAAAAGGGTTGCAGGTGCGAAAAGCCTGGGCAAAAAGTATAAAAAGAGGACTTAGCGATTTTTAGTCTCCTTTTTACCATTGTTATTGCGGGTTCCGAGCTTTTTGAGGGTTTTTGAAGAGGAAAACAATTGTTCTTCCTTAAGGTAATGTTTTTGGACTTATTAACTCTTATATATGTGATTAAGACCTAATTAGTAGTGTTTAATTTGGAAAAATCAGTAGAGAAAGGGAGAACTAGGGCTTGAGTTTTAGAGGCCATCTAGGGTGATTTGAGGGGTCAATTGGACTCTGATTTGAGCGTTCTTTATATGTACAAACTCGTGAGATGATGAGGATCATTTTGATATAAAATTTATCGAGTTCCGAGATGTGGTCCCGGGAGTCGGGTTTAGGCTAATTTTGGGAATTATGCATAAAGTTGATATTTTTCTATTGGGTTTCATCCCCCTAGCATATCTTGATGTTAAAAATCTGAACTTGATAGATTTGGAGCACTCGGAAGTTGATTCGAGGGGCAAGCGTGTTGCTGAGTAGATTTTCGGGCTAGTTTGAGGTAAGTAATGTCTTTAAATTCTGTCCTGAGGGTATGAAACCCTGGACTTTACATCATTTCACTATTTTGGAGTGACACACACACTGGATGACGAGTCTGGAGTGTGCACGGACTGGAAATTTGGAAATCTGTTCCTCCTGAGGCAACTATTGAGTTGCGAGACTGCTTTTAAATCATATGTTAAATAGTATTACTATGTTCTTGATATATTTGGGTTGTAAGCCACGTTTGGGGCCTAGAGTCGATCTGTTTAAACTCCTTGGGGGCTATTTCCTAATATTCCTCACGTAATAAATATGATTTTACACTCAGTCTTTATTGTTAAATTGTTTGACACTCAGATTTGTGATATTATCATTTCCTGAAATGAAATTTTGTTTTGGGTCGAGAATCCCGTTTATTTATGGCATGAGTGGCATGTTAAGAGTGTCTGACTGAGTGAGGTCGAGGGCCATTATTGTGAGGATATTTATGATATGAGAGACGCCGACTGCCTGAGTGATTGATGCCATGATTTGGCTATTTATTGTGCTTGGGCTGTAGGAGCCCCTCCGGAGTCTGTACACCGCCACTAAGCGCAGGTATCTACTGAGTGCGAGTGCCGAGTGCCGAGTGATGCGTGATTGGGAGGTATGAGTGCCTGTGAGGTGCTGAGTGACTATTACTGAGTGATGGTGAGGTGCTGAGTGACTGATTATGAGTGATGATTTGGCCCGAGGGGCAGTTTATAATGATATTTTGTTGAGCTTTTGATTATGATTCACTTCATTTTTCCCACTGAGATTTTGGGAGTTTACTGAGAAACATTTGAGAATATACTTGTTCAAAGGATTTTTACGGAAACTGGTTTTCAAACATATGTACTAGATGTTTGCTTTATTAAGACTTAGTATTTTTATTATTGTGAATTGATGTTTGGTATTGTGTGATTCTTATCTTCAGACTTGATTTATTTTCATTACTACTGAGTTGGCGTACTCATCATTACTCCCTGCACCTCTGTGTGCAGATCAAAGTACTGGTTTTGAGCAGTAATCATCTGAGTGCGATCGGCATCAGCATTTGGGATTTTGAGGTAGTTGTCTAACGTCCACAGCTTCTCCATTTCCCTTCCTTCATTAGTATTTAGTATTTTGTTGCGAGACATTATTTTATGACATTAGAAATGTTAGTATTATTCTTAGATGCTCGTGATCAGTTGACTCCAGTTCTTGGGAATGGTTTTAGACTGTTAGATTATATTACGTTCTGTTAATGACTTAGAAGATTTAATACTTGCTGTTAATGATTTTGATAAATTTTATTAAAGGAATTGTGTAATTATGTGATAGTGGCTAGACTAGTTCCACGATAGGCGCCATCGCGGCCAATTAGGATTTGGGGTCGTGACAAGTTGGTATCAGAGCCCTAGGTTACATAGGACTCAACGGTCATGAGCAGGTTTAGTAGAGTCTTGCGGATCGGTATGGAGAAGTCTGTACTTATCTTCGAAAGGCTACAGAACTTTTAGGAAGAATCTCATTTTCTTGAACTATGTCGTGCAATTCTATTGATTCTGGAAATCTAAACTTATGTGTTTCACTCTCTCACAGATGGTGAGGACACGCGCTACGGATCAGGGTGACCAGACACCAGTTGGACCCACGAGGGGTCGAGGCCGTGGTGGTGTTAGGGGGCCAGCCCGTGCAGAAACTGCGACAGTACCATTGGATCCCTCTACCATTCAGGACCAGGTTCCCGTCGAGGGTGCTCTAGCGGGACAGGCTCAGGCATCGGCAGTGCCTATTGTCATTCCGGGTCTTCAGGAGACCCTGGCCCAGATCTTGACAGTGTGTACCAATTTGGCTCAGGCAGTTTCTATGTCTACTGCTGCCGCTACATCTCAGGCCGGGGGAGTCACTCAAACTCCAGCTGCCCGGACACCCGAGCAGGTTGTACAGGGTTTTCAGGCACCGGGGGCAGTCCCAGCCCAGTCGATTGCTCCAGTTCACGACTATGTGGTCACAGCTATGCCCGAGGATGAGAAGCGCAGGCTGGAGAGGTTCAGTAGACTTCAGCCTCTGACTTTTAGCGGCATAAAGGGCGAGGATGCCCAGGGTTTTCTGGAGTGTCAGAGAATACTTCGTACTGCTGGGAATTTGGAGACCAGTAGGGTCTCGTTCGCTACATTTCAGTTTGTTGGTGCTTCTTTCACTTGGTAGGAGGAATTTGAGAGGCGTAGGCCAGTTGGTTCAGCACCCCTCACCTGGCAGCGGTTCTCCAAGATCTTTTTGGAGAAGTACATTCCTCAGTCCCATAAAGAGGAGCAACGCAGGCAGTTTGAGCAGCTGGGCCAGGGAGAGTTTTCATTTACACAGTACGAGATGCAGTTTTCTAAGTTGGCTCGGCATGCTTCTGAGTTAGTCCCTACTGATAGGGAGAGGATCATGAGGTTTGTAGATGGTCTCACGTATCAGCTTCGGATCTTGATGACTAGGGAGAGGGTGTTTGGTGCCACATTCGAGCAGGTTGTTGACATTGCTCAGGATATTGAGTCGGTTCGCAGGTAGGAGCTTGAGGAGAGGGAGGCTAAGAGGCCTCGGGGATCAGGTAGCTTCAGTGGTGCCCCTTCCAAAGGGCAGTTTCAGCACAGCAGAGGTCACCCATTTAGACCTCCTCAGCCAGCTCGCCCAGCTTCTAGTGGCGCATCTTCGGGGCAGGGTCCCCGCAGTTCTCATCCGGGACGTTCTTCCTTTAGTGCACTTCCATCTCAGAGCTCCTCCATAGCATCATCATTCCAGGGTTCTTCTATGCATGTTTCATCCTGTAGCTATTCTAGTGGCAGGGGTTCCCTTCAGTCCCCATCTCCAGCTCCATGTAGTTATTTTGAGTGTGGAGAGCTTGGGCATTTATGGAGGCAGTGTCTTTGTCGTCCTGGTAGTTCATCTCAGCAGAGGGTTGAGCCCTTGACATCAGCCCAGGTTATTTCACCACCTACCCAGGCAGCTAGGGGGGGTGGTCACTCAATTAGAGGTCGCCTTAGAGGGGGAGGTCGAGCAGGTGGAGGCCAGCCACGTATCTATGGACTCAGCTAGGCCTGATTCTATGGCTTCCGATGCAGTTATTACAAGTACCATCTCAGTCTGTCACAGTGATGTATTGGCTTTATTTGACCCGGGTTCCACATACTCTTATGTTTTATCATATTTTGCTCACTTTCTGAGTATGCCCCGTGAGTCTTTAGTTACGTCTGTTCATGTGTCGAATCTGGTGGGTAATACTATTATTGTGGACCGTGTGTACCGGTCGTGTGTGATATCTATTGGGGGTTTGGAGACCCGGGTAGACTTGTTCTTACTTGAAGGCTCAGTGTATGGTTGAGAAGGGATATGAGTCTTATCTGGCTTTTGTGAGGGATGTTAGTGGTGATACTCCTTCTATTGATTCTGTTCCTGTGGTCCGTGATTTTCCAGACGTATTCCCAGCAGACCTGTCAGGCATGCCACCTGACAGGGACATTGATTTTGGTATTGACTTGGTGCCAGGCACGCAGCCTATCTATACTCCACCCTATCGTATGGCACCAGCGGAGTTGAAAGAATTGAAAGACCAGCTTCAGGAACTCTTAGATAAGGGGTTCATTCGGCCACGTGTGTCACCTTGGGGTGCACCGGTGTTGTTTGTGAAGAAAAAAGAATGGTTCCATGCACATGTGTATCGATTATCAGTAGCTGAATAAGGTTACGATGAAGAACCAGTATCCTTTGCCCCGTATTGATGACTTGTTTGACCAGCTTCAGGAGCTAGAGTGTTCTCCAAGATTGATTTGAGATCCGGGTATCATCAGCTAAAGATTCGGGATTCTGACATTCCGAAGACTGCTTTCAGGACCAGATATGGTCATTATGAGTTCTGGTTATGTCATTTGGGCTGACCAATGCCCCAGCCGCATTCATGCATTTGATGAACATCGTGTTTCAGCCCTACCTTGATTCTTTTGTCATTGTGTTCATTGATGACATCCTGGTGTATTGTCGTAGCCAGGAGGAGCATGCTCAGCAATTGAGGGTTGGGTTGCAGAGGTTGAGGGAGGAGAAGCTTTATGCAAAATTCTCCAAGTGTGAGTTTTGTCTTGGTTCAGTAGCTTTCTTGGGGAACGTGGTGTCCAGTGAGGGTATTCAGGTTGATCCGAAGAAGATTGAGGCGGTGCAGATTTGGCCTAGACCGTCCTCAGCTATAGAGATTAGGAGTTTCCTTGGTTTGGTGGGATATTACTGTCTCTTTGTGGAAGGATTCTCTTCTATTGCTTCGCCCTTGACCAGATTGACCCAGAAGGGTGCTCCATTCAGATAGTCTGATGAGTGTGAGGAGAGCTTTCAGAAGCTCAAGTCAGCATTGACCACAGCTCCTGTATTGGTTTTGCCTACTGGTTCAGGTTCTTATACAGTCTACTGTGATGCTTCTAGAGTTGGCTTAGGAGCAGTATTGATGCTGGACGGTAGGGTGATTGCCTATGCGTCTAGGCAGTTGAAGGTGCACGAGAAGAATTATCCAGTGCACGATCTTGAGTTAGTTTCCATTGTTCATGCCTTGAAAATTTGGCGCCATTATTTGTATAGGGTGCAGTGTGAGATTTTCACCGATCATCGTGGTTTGCAGTATCTGCTAAAGCAGAAGGACTTGAATTTTCCTAAGAGGAGATGGTTAGAGCTTCTAAAGGATTATTACCTCACTATTTTATATCATCCGGGGAAGGCCAATGTAGTGACCGATGCCCTGAGTCGCAGAGCCGAGAGTTTGGGGAGTCTTGCTTACCTTTCAGCCGCAGAGCGACCTTTAGCACTTGATGTTCAGGATTTAGAGGGGTCAGTTGGTGAGATTGGATTTGTCAGAGCCTTCGCGGGTATTAGCTAGCATGGCTTCTGTCACGCCCCAAAACCAAGGGACACGACCGGTACTCGACCAGGTAGTCCCAGTCAAGCGGACCTGGATTCCTTTTTCCCTCCCAAGTATTACCCCGAAGTTTCCGATGTACATTATTCAATTATAATTAAGATGCATTCTCAATGTCCGAAATTATAGCATAGAATTCTATCATTTCCAACATGTGATACAATACTTACAAAATATAACGAACACACAGTTTTACTTTACGTGGTCCACAAGTCATACTGCCCAAAATACATAAGTACATAACCCACATTTCCTGTCTACGGAGCCTCTAAGAGTACGAAAGAGTTATACATAAAACACTTGCCGGTAACAAGGCTCCGGCTATACCTTACACGAATACCAAATAAAAATCCGGAAGAAAAAATGGCATGAACCACACTGGGCCCCGAGAGGAAAGGGGCTCACCAAAATAGCTGATAGGACGAAGAGGAGGCACTACTGTCGGTGTGCTGGAGTACCTGCTATAGAACAACCTACAATCATCACAAGAATGTAGCGCCCCCGGCAAAAGGGACGTCAGTACATTTGAATTGTACTGGTATGTATGAAGAAAATTTACTCTAAGTAAACTCAATAATGCACAGGCAAGAGACAGACAGAGAGTCACACAACTACTGCACAAGACATAGAAAGACACACAATGAAAGTTCCACAATTCTCACTTCATCATAATCACAATTTCAATTCCACCCTTGTCCCTTCTCACATTTCACCCTTATTTCTCCTGTTGCGGTGTGCAACCCGATCCCACCTGACAATTTGTTGCGGCGTGCAACCCGATCCCACCTAACAATTGTTGCGGCATGCAACCCGATCCCACCTGACAATTGTTGCGGCGTGCAACCCGATCCCACCTGACAATCACAATCACACCCTTATCACTTCTCACATATCACCCTTATCTCCCATGTTGCAGCGCGCAACCCGATCCCACCTGACAATCACATCTCACATCAACGATGACAAATCATAGTTCAATCACAGAAAATTTCAGCAACAAGAATACAACTTCTTTACATAGCCTTTAGCATACACATTCATACTCTTGGATTCATTATCCTTCTAGCATCGTTTTTCATAGCATGGTAGTGTTGTGGTAAACTAAAGACAGACAAGTAATACACTTCTCACTTCAACATAATTCGGACAACCAGTTGCACATATTCATAACAATACACGTACCTTATGCTCGAACACCACAAGTGATTTTACAAAGATTAAAGTTAGCCATACATACCTGGAGTCGAGTTTCCCTTTTTAATTTCTATNATTTTTTAGTGAAAGATTACTCTACTTGCTTCCCTTTACTAGGTTATGGAAGATTATTCACATGAATGGAAGGTCCCAACTTTTCACCCTCAAGAACCAACCTATGTGTGTTTTATTCTTAGTTAAATCCCTGGAATTTGAGAAACGTAGGGTGAAGGCTTACCTCTTATGATGAAGAAGATGACTATTACTTGATAAACTTCCAAGCCCGGGTAGAGATGGAGGACCAATTTGGGGAAGATGAGGACTTCACCCTCTAGAACCCACTCTCACTTCTCTCTATTTTGTTCAGAAAACTTGTTAAAATGAAAGAGGGCAGGGGTTAAATGAAACTGGGGTCGGGTATAAAAATTTAGAAAATTAAAAGACCATGTCGAATTTGCGGTCAGGAATGCGATCGCATTCCTGACATGCGGTCCGCTTATTGGACCGCAGAATGGCCCCCAGGTGAGCCAAATTTTGAAAACATTTTGCCCGGGTATGCGACCATTATGCGGTCCGCATACACGTTATGTGATCGCATAGTGCGTCGCATAACACCCAATTTCTGAAAAAATTAAGTTCTTTCAAATCTCGGGGTATTTTTACAAAATCAAGGGCCGTTTTAAGAATTTCCACAGAGATAACAACTCGGGGACTTATTCGGGCATTATTTTAAGCAA
>ML268630.1:0-70878 GCA_005239495.1 Nicotiana undulata
ATGTTGTTCAAACAACTACCTAAATATGCATTCTCTCTCAAGTAGATACATAATAAATAGGAATAGCTAATTGAGGCCCCTTTAATCAACTACAACAAGAACGTAGTTGAACAAATAGAGATTAACAACCAAACAAAACTATATTAATATATCAACAAGTGAATCCCCAACGGGTTCCACCAAAATCTTAGATTAGAAAAGTTAGCTACTCATGCTCAAGAACAATAAAAACCCAAAAGAAATCATAATTCTCAAAAACAAAGATTAAAAGAAGAAATTAGAAAAACTCTAATGGTTTCTTGTCTTCTCACAATGAGTCTTGCCTCCTACTTGAGTCTAAAAATAAGAATATCCTCTCTTCGGCGGATATACAATGTTTAAATAGGGTTTGCCAATTTATTCCCGTATTTTGCACTTAAGTCTTTCATTTTTTGCCCGCGGCCGCGGCAGGAAAGCGGCGCGACCGCGGTGGATTACTCACATTTTGCTTCCAGTTATTTTGTCCACCGCGCTCCAGTAGCGGTCGACTGCGGTCGCGGTGGGCTATTTTCCAGCGATTTCAGCCTTTTTTCTTGTGCTTTTCTCACGGGTTCTTCTCGATTGGCCTCAAACTCCCTTAATTGACTCCAAATTGGTCCAAAGTATCTCTTATCATAGAATATCTCCTGCAAAGCATAAAAACACTAATAAGAGCATTTTGTTATCATTATTCACATTAAAAACATAATAAAGTATGGTTCATTAGGGGTGAAAATATAGTCTAATTCACCTATTATCACCCAGGTTCTCCAACATCAAACCACCCTATAGAAGATCTGCACTTACGCCCATACAAAGCCTCGCATGGATCCATGTGGATACTGGAGTACTAATTGTTATCATATGCAAACTCGATAAGAGGTATATGTTCATCCCAACTTATTTTAAAATCCAGCACAGATGCTCGTAACATATCATCGAGCGTTTAAATTGTGCGCTTGGCCTGTCCATCAGTTTGTGGATGAAAAGATGTGCTGAGATTCAACTGAGTCCCTTGACCTTTCTGAAATGACCTCCAAAAATATGCTGTAAACTTGGCCCCACAGTCAGATATAATAAATATTGGAATTCCGTGTAGTCGCACTATCTCTTTAATATATAACTTTGCATAATCTTTTGTTGTATATGTAGATATGACTGGTAGGAAATGAGCTGATTTCGTGAGCCTAACGACTATCACCTATATGGAATCGAACTTACGATGAGAATGAGGTAAACCTGTGATAAAGTCCATGTTTATCGCCTCCACTTTCCATGTCGGGATATCTATATTTAGCATTAGCCCTCTGGGCTTCTGGTGCTCTATGTTCACCTGCTGGCAACTAGGGCAATGATCGACATACTCAGCAATGTTCTTCTTCATATCGTTCCACCAATACACATCCTTAATGTCATGATACATCTTCGTCGACCTAGGGTGAATGGAATATTATCAATAATGTGCCTCTGACATAATCCTGTCTCGTAGCCCTGCTACATCTGGAACACACAAACGACCCCTGTATCTGAGAACCCCATCTCCTTTGAGTTCTAACAACGGCTTCTTCTGTTGTGGGACCCGCTCTCTAAACTCGACTAACTCTGGGTCCTCGTACTGCCTCTCCTTTACTTCAGCTATGAGAGATGATTTTGCAGTATTTTGGAGTACAGCTCCTCCATTGCCAGAGTGTACTAATCGAACCCCCAAGCAAGACAATTGATGAATCTCTATAGTTAATTGTCTTTTCTCGGCCTCTACATGTGCTAAGCTACCCATGGATCGACGACTTAAGGCATATGCTGCCACATTGGCTTTCCCTAGATGGTAGAGAATGCTAACATCGTAATCTTTTAATAACTCAAATCATCGCCTCTATAGCAAATTCAACTCTTTTTGCTTGAAGATATATTGCAGGCTTTTATGATCTGTGAACACATCACATGAACACCATATAAATAATGCCTCCATATCTTAAGTGCATGTAAAACCGCAGGTAATTCGAGATCGTGGGTCAGATAATTCCTCTCATGCTTCCTTAACTGCCTTGAAGCATACGCAATTACCTTCCTATGTTGCATTAGGACACATCCTAACCCGACACCTGAGTGTAAGGACCTGGTCGGTCATTTTGAGAGTTAGCGCCCTGATCCCCTAATAATTGTTTCTCCCATGTCTAATTATGCTATTAGAACTTGTCGGAGCGTTGAGTGGCGAAATCCGGAATGATTTTGGACACATAGTCCTTAAATGTGGATTTTATCTTTTGAAATCAGGCTGTAGCTAGAACTGTGTGAAAATGGATCCAGAATGGAATTTCGTCGACTCCTTTAGCTCCGTTGGGTGATTTCAAGGTTAGGAGCGTGTTCAGAATGTGTTTTCAAGGTCAGTTGTAGATTTAGGCTTGAATTGGCAGAAGTTAGAATTTCGGCGATTTCGGTCGATCGGTGAAATTTTGATACCGGGCTCGGAATGGAATTCCTTAATTCATGATAGCATGGTCAGTCCTTAATTCATTTCCATTTGATCTTCTTGGCACCGATTCGGTCCTATGAACAACTTCTTGCGATGGCTCCAACTCAACCCTGTTCGGTGCATGGTTCTAATTTTGGACTTGTGCTATTGCAGCTTGTTGAGCTTGCAACATTTTGAATGTTATTGGAAGGCTAACTCCGCCTTCTTTTCCGCCCTGTGTATTCTGACCGGTTAATCGAACGTCCCTGCAGATGTTATTCTCTGGGTCGACGTCCAGATTTGCATTAATGGCTATACGCGAACTGACGTCAATTGGGTCTACGGCCAGAACTCCATCGAGGTCAACTGGAGGCACTTCGTTCCCTTGGGCGGCTATGTTGTCGTTTTCGCCGTGAAAACCAAGACTATTGTCAATGTGTGTGGGTGCTACTTGAGAGTTTGACATGCTAATCCTGGAATCAAAAAACACTCACAAGAACAAGTGTAAAATAGTGTGTGTTACAAAAATTAGCACCAGGCAATCACTAATATCCTTAGCGTCACGAGGCGCCATACTGTTTACCCTGAAAATAGATAACAATTAAATTTATATGTGATTTTAAGGATACGTGATTTCTCTTGGCACAAATTGAGAAAATATGTAAATTGATATTAAAAATTGACTGTAAAAAATAATAAAGCAAACCAAATGAAATATGTAACTTCGGCCCTCGAGACATACCATCCTCGAACCAAGGAATGATCAAAAGATGATATGAACAAAATTGGCAAAGTATTGAGAGCTTAAAGAATAGTATATTACTTTGAATAGTGTGAATCTGATGTGTTTACAAATGATATACCCCTTTATATAGTATATACGTTTTACTTATAGCACAATTCTAAATACAGTAAGAAATTTCACGATCGGCTAATTAACCGGCCTTCTCTTGATTTGTGCCGATATTTTTGCCGTGATCCTCGCATGATCATGGATGTTTCGGCTTACCGTTACTTGACTGGGTATACCCCCTTCGATCTCACTCGATCTCCGTTCCACTCGATCTCAATCTTGGTTGAACATCGTGCTTGAATGGTCCTCGAATTAAGGGTTTGGCAACCTGACTCCACAATTCCAAACACCGAGTCAGAAATTAAAAAAATCAGTTGCTACATATTATTTTACTTCTACAGACGCTACACCTTTCATGGTGATGTATGGAATGAATCTCACATCGGACCGCGATAAGATCATTGATCTCCTTATAAGTCTTGGGCAATTCTCCTCCCTTCGAGCTAGCTCTTTGGGGTGTGAGTTAGGCCCAAGGCTTATTTCGACATGACATCAGATCCAAGCATGCGGGTCGATGTGGGTCCCTAGAAGAGGGGATGAATCCCCCAACCAATTGAAGGGTGGTGAAAATACCTCTGTTCTATGATTTTGCATACTCTAGACTAGATATTGAAAACTCGAATAAAGACTTATCGGATCCGGGCGTGAGGGGGTGATGAATGGAATAAATCACACATCGGACTGAGATAAGATCCCTGG
The DNA here is from genome assembly GCA_005239495.1 of Nicotiana undulata. Taxonomy (NCBI): domain Eukaryota; kingdom Viridiplantae; phylum Streptophyta; class Magnoliopsida; order Solanales; family Solanaceae; genus Nicotiana; species Nicotiana undulata. The sequence continues at coordinate 4,023 of ML268630.1, forward strand.
TCTCTTTATAAGGCTTGGTAAATCCTCCTTCCTTCGACTTAGCTTTTGGGGTGTCAGTTAGCCCCAAGGATTATTTTGAGATCAAGGATCTCATCTTGGTCCAGTATGAAATTCATTTCTTTCATCATTAATCAGAGCCTTGATTATTTATCCAGGATTTTGTACGAATGGAGGCAAACATGAGTAAGATGATATATTTAAATGTGAGTAATTATAATATTTGGAGAAGCAAGATGAAAAGTTTGTTGTTCATGAAGAATATGTATCTACCTATTTTTGCAGCTCATAAACCCGAAACTATATCTGATGGAGATTGGGACTTCAAGCACCAGCAACTCTGTAGGTATATACGACAATAGACTGAAGACAATTTTTGCAACCATATTGTGAATGAGACACATGCGATATCATTGTGAAAAAAGGTAGAGACTCTTTATAATTCAAAATCTGCCAACAAGAAGTTGTTCCTGCTAAATAATATGACATTTAAATACAAGGAGGGCAACCCTATTCTTGAACATATAAATAATTTTCAGTATGTCCTTGATCAACTGCCTAGAATGGGAGTTAATTTCGATGATGAGATACAAGGACTTTGTCTTCTTAGTACTCTGCCAACCTCTTTGTATTTCTTTGATAAATTTAGCTTGTGGTAGTAAGCTCACCATGGAATATACCAAAAGTGGTGTGTTGAATGAAGAAGTAGGAGAAAATCCCAGTGTTCCTCCTCACAAGCTGATGTTTTGGTTACAGGAGACTGTGAGAGAGATCAAACAAGAGGTTCGAGGAATTAAGGCAAAAGAAGATGTAAGACAAGGTCCATATACCAAAAAAATTTGTGCAACCGACATATCAAAAAGTTTTTTCACAAGTTCAAGCAAGACACTAGAGAACGAAAGAAAGCTAAAAATAACAAGAATAATATTACAACTATTGTTCGAGATGACCTTCTTTTTACTTATTATGACAACATCACCAATTTGATATCTCATGAGAGAAGTTGGATAGTAGGTTCTGGAGCTACCTTGCATGTCACACCAAGAACAGATTTTTCTTATATTATACTCATGTTGACTGGAGCGTTAAAGACAAGCAATGTCAGTGAGATTGAGAATATACACACTGATTTTAATTCTTCGGATATGTTGACTAAAGTGATGGTTGCAGATAAGCGTAAGTCTTGCGAAAAATTGACAAGCATAAAACTTGTCAATAGTTCTGATCCTCTACTTGAAGACATATTTGGCCCCTTGGCTGTAGAGGGAGTTTGTTGGATCCATGCCCATATTTTTTCAGTTACAGGTCTAATGACCTAATCCTATTCTCTTTTGGGTTTCATTCCTATTAATTATTAGATTTTTATTTCTATTTGGAGTTGGTTTTGGATTTAAGAGAAAGAACCAGTCATTATCTATAAATAGAGAAACTTTAGAGAATCATTTCATGCTCATTGATATTAATCTTAGAAAGACTTTAACACATAAGAGTGCAATCAAAATTCCAGCCTGATCAAACGGTGAACGAATAGAAAAATGCAATTTGAAGCTGGCTGGTCGGAAAAAAATATGCAGCAAAATGAACCTTGTTTCTTATTTCTTCTCCCTTGATGAATGCTCTCTCAAAAATAGTATTCATAACAATTCGGTCTTTGATTTAATGGTGGAGATCGAAGTTGGAAGCCTGTAGCATCTGATTTCAATCCCTGAACAACAACTCCATTTTTTGTGATTTCTCCTCTTCCTTAAATTGATTTACTGTTTCTCTTGTTGATTTGCTCCGTATTTGGCTTTTGCTGTGTAGAAAATTTGTTAAAACTTTTGTAACCCTCTTATTATTATAGTGGAGCCTTGGGTCTTTGCGATCCCGTGATTTTTATCTTCGACTTGAAGGATTTTCCACATTAAAATTTGGTATTCTTTATCCTCTCTATTTACGACTTGCCTCTTTCTCGATATAACATTGTATCAGAGTGAGGTTTAAGACAGATTCATCTAGGCGGATTTAGTTCTAACCGCAACCTATTGTACGGTATCAATTAACTTCTTTTTTTCATCGTAACCCTTGGAGTAAAGAGTCTAGGAGTATTTGCTGTATTTTTAATAAATAAATTAAGGTTAATATAGTCAACTTTACTATTAATTAATGCTAAAAAGTGAAATCCTTAAAATATATGTAATACAACTAAAAAATCAATTCAAATGGACCAGAGGGGTATAAGTGACAGGTTACAACGTTTTTGGTAGTCATACAAAACTACCTTTGGAATGATGTATATTAAGAACTTCTTAGCAGAAGCAAGGTACAATTAAGTATAGGTTAGGAACTATATTTACTTAGTTACAAGTAAGTTTGAGAGTTTTCGTCACATGAGTACTATTCTCATTTTGATTAAATGAGGGAACTTCAAAATCCACGAATCTTGAATATCTCAACATGTTAAAAACTATTTTTGGAACGCCATCTATTTCCCTGAAATGACTTGTCCAAATTGAGTGGTTCCAATTCTTGTGGAAAATATCACCCATATATATCCTATTTGACTTGTGACACGGTTTCAGAAAATGTTGAAACAGGCTTTAACTTTTTGTTATGAGATTAGACTAGTTAAATGAACAAAAAGGATACAGAAATTTGTAAAGAGTTTTAGTTTTATTTATTGATGGTGTAAAAATTATTTTCACAAATCAAATTATTTAAAACGTAATGAATATTATAATTAATAACTTAAAAGGGGTAAGTAACTTGCGTAACTGTGATGACCAGGTCATCCCTTGTTTTATAAGTCAAAACGGTGTTCTAGGGCCTTGAAAACCTCCTTTATCTCACCTCGTTTTACGTGCGCAGTCCGGATGTATATCCGGAAAGCTTTTATATGAAAAACTGAGAAAAATGCTAATTTTGCCTTTAAAATTGAATTTAAGTTGACTTCGGTCAACATTTTGGGTAGACGGACCTGAACCCGTGATTTGACGGTCCCGGAGGGTCTCTAGGAAAATATGGGACTTGGGCGTATGCCCGAAATCAAATTCCGAGGTCCCAAACCCGAGAAATGAATTTTTGAAAGAAATTGTCTTACTGAAAATATAAGAGTTTTTGGAAATTTGATTATATTTGAAATTTATGGTATCGGACCCGTATTTTGGTTCTGGAGCCCGGTACAGGTTCAATATGATATTTGAGTTGTGTCTGTAAAATTTGGTAAGAGACGGAGGTCGTTTGATGTGATTCGCGCCTGTATTTGTGAAATTTGAAACTTTGAAAGTTTTGAGATGTTTCATTGATTTTTATGCTAAATTCGTTGTTTAAGATGTTATTTTGGCGATTTGATCGCACGAGTAAGTCTGTAGGATGTTTTTGAGGTTGTGTACAAGTTTGGTTTGGAGCCCCGAGGGCTCGGGTAAGTTTTGGATAGGCTTCGAAGTATTTTTGGACTCAGAAATCTGGTGTATCTATTGTTTTCTGGTGTCCAAACTTTTACTCTATGCGAACACGTGGTAACCCACGCGAACGCATAGAAGAAACGGGGAGGGGCCTGGTATACTCTATGTGAACGCATTGACTGGGACGCGAACGCGGAGCTTTGGGTATGTTTCTCTACGCGAACGCACTACCTAAGGGGGAGCTGGGGGATGGGTTAGCCTTAACGCTGTACAAACGTGGCCAATGGCTCGCGAACGTGTAGGCCTGGGGATTTAAGCCTATGCGAACACGGCCAAAGGCACGCGAACGCATAGAGTACCTGTCCAGTCTTTTCAAAACAGTAGCAAAAACGGGTTTTCTCCAAAATTTCATAACTCTTCCATTGAAACTCGAACTTGGGCAATTTTTGAAGAGGGATTTCGCCACAAAACCATAGGTATGTGTTCTTAGACTCGTTTTCTTCAATTTTCATTAACACCCATTAGATTTCTAGGCCTAAATCATTTTCTTAAGGGTAGAAAATTGGGGATTTGGGTAGAGTTAGGGCTTTTTGAATAATTGGAATTTAGACCTCGTTTTGGGGTCGGATTTCGAAACTAATTACATATTCGGGCTCGTGGGTGAATGGGTGATCGGGTTTTGGTCTGAACCTCGTATTTTGACCAAGCAGGCCCGGGGTCGATTTTTGACTTTTTGGGAAGAATGATAGAAAACCTATAATTAAGCATTGGGATTGAATTATTTAGCGTTTATTGATGTTATTAAGTAATTATGTCTAGATACAAGTGAATTGGAGTGAAATTCAAAAGGGAAAGCGGTAATCGAGGATTGAGTTTGGTCGTGGATTTCGAGGTAAGTGTTTGGCTTAACCTTAGCTTGAGGGAATAGGCATTGTGTCCTATTTGCTTCGTGTTATTATCATGTTCAACGTATAGGTGCGGTGACTAGTACCTATACGTTGGTGTCAAGCATGCCCGTGAGTCGAATATTTTTATTTATGTGGTTCTTCGTTAAGTATTACTTGAGTTTGACTTTGTAGTTAGTTATCCATATTGGTGGAAATTCTTGATATTGTTCAGTGTTGAGTATTGTTTTTAGTTGAGAAACTTTATGTGAGGTTATGTACTAAGAGCTGTTTCTCTGGCCGGGATGGTGTTGATTCTACTGTTGTTTTTCCTTGCCGGGACATTATGGTTTTATTATTGTTGTTCATATTGTTGATTTTCCTTGACGGATTTCTGTTATTGATATTGTTTGGGTGAGGAAGAGTGTAAAGCACGAAGGGTGATGTCATGTATGATATTGTGAGAGAGTGTAAAAGCACGAAGGGTGATGTCGTGCCATATTATGATATTAAAAGCACGAAGGGTGATGCCGTGCCGTTCTATTGATTTATCGTGAGGATGAGAGTAGAATCACGAAGGGTGATGCCGTGCATTTGTATTTACTATTTGGTGAGGAAGAGTGTAAAAGAACGATGGGTGATGTCGTGCATTGTTATTCTTTGTGTTGCTATTTCTGATGTTTAAGTCGATGTTTGAATTGTTGCCTTATTTCGTTATTTCCATTATCTGATATTACTTCCCCTCAGCATATTCCCCTTTTTCTTTGTATTTAGCTGCTTAATTCTTGTTGTACTATTTCCTCCGTACATTATTAAATTGCACAAGTTGAATTGGTTGTCGTGTCCTAGCCTCGTCACTACTTCGCCGAGGTTAGGCTTGACACTTACTCAGTACATGGGGTCAATTGTACTGATGCTACACTCTGTACATTTTTGTTGTGCAGATCCCGGTACAGGACCCTACGGACCCTAGAGCGAGGAGGCTGCCTTAAGTCCATTTGGAGATTCCGAGGTAGTCCTGTAGGCGTCCGCAGGCCTTAGCGTCCCCTCCTACATCCTTTATATTATGTTTTTCTTATTTAGAGACAGATAAATTTATTTTATTCAGACCTTTATATGTAGTATTCATAGACAGTCCGTGAAATTGTGCCACCAAATTCTGGGTTTAGTATTATAAATTTCGAGATGGTAATTGGTCAAGTTTTTAGACTTTGTTTCATTTTGTACTTTCATTTCCGTTGGTTTTGTATTTCACCTGTTATATGATAATAATAATAATAATAATAATAATAATAATAAAAGATGTAAAGTAAATTAAATATTAACGTTGGTTTTCCTAGCGGGTTCAACGTTAGGCGCCATCACGGTCTCAACGGTGGAAAATTCGGGTCGTGACAAGTTGGTATTAGAGCACTAGGTTGCATAGGTCTCACAATTCACGGACAAGATTAGTGGAGTTTGAGGGATCGGTACGGAGACATCTATACTTATCCCCTAGAGGCTCCAGATTTTAGGAATAACTTCACATCTATTCTTCTTGTCTTGCGATTTGAATTTTAAATGCTAACTGAATTTCTACTATATTCTCTCGCGGATGGCGAGAACACGTGCTTCTTCATCTACCGATCAGCAGCCCGAGTCTCTAGTTGTAGCTCCTACGAGGGGCCGAGGACGAGGTCGAGGTCGATGCCGTGCTAGAGTCTGAGGCAGGGGCAGAGCTCAGCCCAGAGCAGCAACCCCAGTGGTGGAGCCTCAGGTAGAGTTTGCTGATGAGGTTCCTGCCCAGACAGTCCCGGTTGGAGCCACACTCTTCATTGCCACCCCGGTACTCCAGGATGCTCTGGTCCATCTTGTGGGTCTCTTGGAGAGCATTTCTCAAGCAGGTTTACTTCCTACAGCACCAGCCGTCTCTCAGGCTAGGGGAGGAGCCAAGACTCCCGCTACCCGCACTCCGGAGCAGTTGGCTTCTCAGTTTCAGACTCCAGCACCTCAGACAGCTGGGGTAGTTCAGCCGGGTATTGTGGCTCAGGCCGGTGATGGAGCAGCTATGACTGCTGATGCTTTATGGAGATTGGACCGGTTCACCAAGCTGTTTACTACTACTTTTAGCGGTGCACCTTCAGAGGATCCCCAGGACTACTTTGATAGCTGCCACGGGGTTCTACGGAACATGGGGATAGTGGAGACCAATGGGGTCAACTTTGCTACCTTTCGTCTGTCCGGTCCCGCCAAGACTTGGTGGAGGGATTATTGCTTGACCAGACCAGCTGGATCACCGCCTTTGGCTTGGGCTCAGTTCTCCGATTTGTTCCACTAGAAGTTTCTTCCTGTCACCCATAGAGAGGATTACTCGAGGCAGTTTGAGCGTCTCCAGCAGGGTTCTATGACAGTCACACAGTATGAGACCAGATTCATAACTTTGGCCCGATATGCTATGATACTTCCCACCGACCGAGAGAGGGTGTGGTGGTTTATTGAGGGAGTATCTCAGCCGATTAGATTGCAGATGGATAGAGAGACAAGGAGTGATATTTCCTTTCAGGATGCGGCCGATGTGGCCAGACGAGTCGAGATGGTTTTATCACAGGGTAGTGGTCAGGGGTCTAACAAGAAGCCTCGTCATTTTGGCCGGTTCAGTGGTGCCTCGTCTAGGGGAAGAGATTCTTTTGGTATAGGCCATCCTCCTAGTTAGTTTCAGTCACCACTTCAGGTCTCTCGCAGTTCAGGTGGTTGTGGTTCCCACATGCCATATTCTGATCAGTTGCCCTACAGTACATCACCAGCTTCTATCAGTGCACCGCCGCTCCAGAGTTTTCAGAGTGGCTACTCAAGTCGTGAGGGACAGTTTCAGGGCCAGCAGTCTCAACAGCCGAGATCTTGTTACACATGTGGTGTCCCGGGGCACGTTGCTAGATTTGGCCCTCGATCCTCGAGAAGTTCTCAACACCAAGGTTCTCGTGATATGATATCCGCAACAGGTGCTCCACCACCCCCTCAGCTAGATAGGGGTGGGGGTCGAGGGGCTAGAGGTGGAGGTCAGGCAGTTAGAGGTGGAGGCCAGGATTCTAGGGGTAGAGTTCAGCCGGCAGTAGGTCGTCCCAGGGAGGTAGTTCAGATTGGTGGGGCCGAGCCCCGATGTTATGCTATTCCATCCAGACCTGAGGCTGAGGCCTCCGATACGGTTATCATAGGTAAGGTTTCAGTTTGCAGCATGGATGCTTCGGTTTTATTTGATCCGGGGTCCACATTTTCCTATGTGTCATCTCATTTTGCCCTTTATTTGGTTATGCCTCGTGACTCTCTGAGCACTCTTGTATATGTGTCTACACCGGTGGGTGATTCTATTGTGGTAGATCGTGTCTACCATTCGTGTGTAGTGGTTATTGGGGGTCTTGAGACCAATGCAGATCTTCTACTCCTTGATATGGTAGATTTCGATGTCATTTTGGGGGTGGATTGGTTGTCACCTTATCATGCTATTCTAGACTGTCATGCCAAGACCGTGACCTTAGCATTGCCGGGAGTTCCTCGACTGGAGTAGAGAGGGAATCCTGGTCATTCTTCCAGCAGGGTTATCTCATATATGAAGGCTCGGCGCATGGTCGAGAAGGGGTGTTTGGCCTATTTGTCTTATGTTCGTGATTCCAGTGATGAGGTTCCTTCTATGGAGTCTGTGCCCATTGTCCGTGAGTTTCTAGAGGTGGTTCCTGCAGACCTGCCGGGTATGCCACCCGACAAAGATATTGACTTTTGCATTGATTTGGCTACGGGCACTCAGCCCATTTCTATTCCGCCATATCGTATGGCCCCGCTAGAGTTGAAGGAGTTGAAAGAACAATTGCAGGATTTTCTTGACAAAGGCTTTATTAGGCCTAGGGTCTCGCCTTGGGGTGCGCCGGTGTTGTTCGTTAAGAAGAAGGATGGGTCGATGAGGATGTGCATAGATTATCAACAATTGAATAAGGTTACCATCAAGAATAAGTACCTGTTGCCGAGGATTGAAGATTTGTTTGATCAGCTTCAGGGTGCCAAGGTATTTTTGAAGATTGATTTGAGATCTGGCTACCATCAGTTGAGTATTAGGGCGTCTGATGTCCCTAAGACGGATTTTCGCACTCGGTACGGGCATTATGAATTCTTAGTGATGCCATTCGAGTTGACAAATGCCCCAGCTGCTTTTATGGACTTGATGAACCGAGTGTTCATGCCTTATTTGGATTCGTTCGTGATTGTCTTCATTGATGATATTCTGATTTATTCCCGTAGCCGGGAGGAGCACGAGCAGTCCAGACTTTGAAGGACATTCAGTTGTATGCTAATTTTTCGAAGTGTGAGTTCTGGTTGAGTTCAGTTGCATTTCTTGGTCATGTTGTATCAGCAGAGGGTATTCAGGTGGATCCCAAGAAGATTTCAGCAGTCAAGGATTAGCCTAGACCCGTATCAGCTACAGAGATTCGGAGTTTCTTGGGCTTAGCAGGTTACTACAGTCAGTTTGTGGAGGGCTTTTCATCTATTGCATCCCCGATGACCAGGTTGACTCAGAAGGGTGCCTAGTTCAGGTTGTCAGATGAGTGTGAGGTGAGCTTTCAGAAGCTCAAGACATCCTTGACCACGGCAACGGTGTTGGTTTTGCCCACAGGTTCAGGGCCATATACTGTGTATTGTGATGCTTCTCGGGTTGGACTTGGTCCAGTGTTGATGCAGGATGGAAATGTTATAGAATATGTTTCACGTCAGTTGAAGGTCCACGATAACAATTATCTAGTTCATGATTTGGAGTTAGCAGCCATTGTCCACGCGCTGAAGATTTGGAGGCACTATTTATATGGCGTGTCATGTGAGGTGTTCACGGATCACAAGAGTTTGCAATATTTGTTCAAGCAGAAAGAGTTGAATTTGAGGCAGAGAAGATAGTTGGAGCTGTTGAAAGACTATGACATCACCATCTTATATCATCCTGGGAAGACCAATGTGGTGGACGATGCTTTGAGTAGGAAGTCAGTCAGTATGGGTAGCCTTGCTTATATTCCGGTCGGGGAGAGACCGCTTGCTTTGGATGTTCAGGCTTTATCCAATCAGTTCATTAGATTGGATGTTTCTGAGCCCTGTCATGTTCTAGCTTATACAGCTGCTCGTTCCTCATAATTTGATCGTATTCGAGATCGGTAGTATGATGATCCTCATTTGTGTGTCCTGAGGGATACGGTGCAGCACGGTAGTGCCAAGCAGGTTTCAGTTGGTGATGATGGAGTTTAGCGGATGCAGGGTCGTATTTGTGTGCCTAATGTTGATGGGCTTCGTGAGTTGATATTAGAGAAGGCCCAAAGTTCCCGATATTCCATTCATACGGGCGCCGCAAAGATGTATCAGGATTTGCGGCAACATTATTGGTGGAGGAGGATGAACAAGGATATTGTGGCATATGTAGCTCGGTGCTTAAATTATCAGCAGGTAAAGTACGAGCACCAGAGACCTGGTGGATTGATGCAGCAAATTGAGATTCCTGAGTAGAAGTGGGAGCTTATCACCATGGATTTCGTTGTTGAACTCCCACGGATTCAGAGGAAGTTCGATGCGGTATGGGTCATTATGGATAGGCTGACCAAGTCAGCGCATTTCATTCCGATGGCAGCTTCCTATTCTTCGAAGACATTAGTAGAGATCTACATTAGGGAGATTGTTCGTCTTCATGGCGTGCCCGTGTCCATTATTTCTGATCGAGGTACGCAGTTTACCTCGCATTTCTGGAGGGCAGTTCAGCGTGAGTTGGGCACACGGGTTGAGTTGAGCACAACGTTTCATCCTTAGACGGACGGGCAGTCCGAGCATACTATTCAGATTTTGGAGGATATGCTACGAGCCTGTGTCATTGACTTTGGAGGTTCTTGGTATCAGTTCTTTCCATTAGCTGAGTTTTCCTACAACAACTGTTATCAGTCGAGCATTCAGATGGCTCCCTATGAGGCAATTTTATAGTAGACGGTGTCGGTCGCCGGTTGGGTGGTTTGAGCGGGAAAAGGCTCGGTTATTGGGTACGGAGTTAGTGCAGGATGCCTTGGATAAGGTAAAGATCATTCAGGATAGACTTCGTACAGCTCAGTCCAGACAGAAGAGTTATGCCGACCTCAGAGTTCGTGATGTGGCATTCATGGTCGGAGAGCGGGTGTTGCTTCGGGTGTTGCTCATGAAGGGCGTGATGAGATTTGGGAAGAAAGGCAAGCTAAGCCCTAGATTCATTTGTCCGTTTAAGATTCTTGATAAAGTAGGAGAAGTGGCTTACAGACTTGCGTTGCCACCGAATTTATCAGCTGTGCATCCAGTGTTTCATGTATCTATGCTTCGGAAGTATCACGGCGATCCATCCCATGTGTTAGACTTCAGCAGTGTCCAGTTGGACAAGGATTTGACCTATGAGGAGAAGCCGGTAGCCATATTAGACCGGCAGATTCGTCAGTTGAGATCAAAGAGTTATCCTTCGGTTCGTGTTCACTGGAGAGGTCAGCCTACCGAGTCCGATATGCGGAGCCGATATCCCCATCTTTTCCCCGATTCAGGTACCTTTATATGTCCGTTCGAGGACGAACGGTTTTATTAGAGGTGGAGAGTATGATGACCCAAAAGGTCATCCCTTAATTTAAAAGTCAAAACGGTGTTCTGAGGCCTTGAAAACCTCCTTTTATTTCACCTCGTTTTGCGTGCGCATCCCGGGCGTATATCCGGGAAGATTTTATATGAAAAACTGAGAAAAATGCTAATTTTGTCTTTAAAATTGAATTTAAGTTGACTTCGGTCAACATTTTGGGTAGACGGACCCGGACCCGTAATTTGATGGTCCCGGAGGGTCCGTAGGAAAATATGGGACTTGGGCGTATGCCCAGAATCGAATTTCGAGGTCCCAAGACCGAGAAATGAATTTTTGAAAGAAATTATCTTACTGAAAATATAAGAGTTTTTGGAAATTTGATTATATTTGAAACTTATGGTATCGGGCCCGTATTTTGGTTCCGGGGCCCGGTACAAGTTCAATATGATATTTGAGTTGTGTCTGTCAAATTTGGTAAGAAACAAAGGTCGTTTGATGTGATTCGAGCCCGTATTTGTGAAATTTGAAACTTTGAAAGTTTTGAGATTTTTCTTTGATTTCTATGCTAAATTCATTGTTTAAGATGTGATTCGGGCCCGTAGGATGTTTTTGAGGTTGTGTACATGATTGGTTTGGAGCCTCGAGGGCTCGGGTAAGTTTTGGATATGCGTCAGAGTGTTTTTGGACTTAGAAATCTGGTGTATCTGTTGTTTTCAGGTGTCCAGACTTTTACTCTATGCGAACGCGCGGTAACCCACGCGAACGCACAAAACAAACGGGGAGGGGGGCTGGTATACACTATGCGAATGCACTGAATGGGACGCGAACGCAGAGCTTTGGGTATGTTTCTCTACGCGAACGCGTCTAAGTCCACGCGAACGCACTGTCTAAGTCTTACTCTTCCATTGAAACTCGAACTTGGGCGATTTTTGAAGAGGGATTTCGCTACAAAACCATAGGTATGTGTTCTTAGACTCGTTTTATTCAATTTCCATTAACACCCATTAGATTTCTAGGCCTAAATCATGTTCTTAAGGGTAGAAAATTGGGGATTTGGATAGAGTTAGGGCTTTTTGAATAATTGGAATTTAGACCTCGTATTGGGGTCGGATTTCGAAACTAATTACATATTTGGCCTCGTGGGTGAATGGGTGATCGAGTTTTGGTCAGAACCTCGTGTTTTGACCAAGTGGGCCCGGGGTCGATTTTTGACTTTTTGGGAAGAATGATAGAAAACTTATAATTAAGCATTGGGATTGAATTATTTAGCGTTTATTGATGTTATTAAATAATTATGTCTAGATACAAGTGAATTGGAGTCAAATTCAAAAGGAAAAGTGGTAATCGAGGCTTGAGTCGTGTAATTCGAGGTAAGTGTTTGTCTTAACCTTAGCTTGAGGGAATATGTGTTGTGTCCTATTTTCTTCGTGTTATAATCATGTTCAACGTATAGGTAAGGTTAAGAGTACATATATGTTGTTGTCAAGCATGCCCGTGAGTCAAATATTGTGATTTATGTGGTTCTTCGTTAAGTATTACTTGAGTTTCACTTTGTAGTTATCCATATTGGTGGAAATTCTTGATATTGTTCAGTGTTGAGTATTGTTTTCAGTTAAGAAACTTTATGTGATGTTATGTACTAAGTGAGATTAGTTATAGTTGTTTCCCTGGCCGGGATGGTGTTGATTCTACTGTTGTTTTCCCTTATCGGGACGTTATTGTTTTATTATTGTTGTTCATATTGTTAATTTTCCTTGCCGGATTGCTGTTATTGATATTGTTTGGGTGAGGAAGAGTGTAAATCACGAAGGGTGATGCCGTGTATGATATTGTGCGATAGTGTAAAAGCACGAAGGGTGATGTCGTACCATATTATGATATTAAAAGCACGAAGGATGATGTCGTGCTGTTCTATTGATTTATCGTGAGGATGAGAGTAAAAACACGAAGGGTGATGTCGTGCATTTGTATTTACTATTTGGTGAGGAAGAGTGTAAAAGCGTGAAGGGTGATGTCGTGCATTGTTATTCTTTGTGTTGCTATTTCTAATGTTTAAGTTGATATTTGAATTGTTGCCTTATTTCGTTATTTTCATTATCTGATATTACTTCCCCTCAGCATATTCCCCTTTTTCTTTGTATTTAGCTGCTTAATCTTGTTTTACTATTTCCTCCGTACATTATTAAACTGCATCGGTTGAATTGGTTGTCGTGTTGTAGCCTCGTCACTACTTCGCTGAGGTTAGGCTCGACACTTACTCAATACATGAGGTCGGTTGTACTGATGCTACACTCTGCATATTTTTGTTGTGCAGATCCCGGTTCAGGACCCTACAGATCCTAGAGCGAGGAGGCTGCCTTCAGTCCATTTGGAGATTCCGAGGTAGTCCTTCAGGCGTCCGCAGGCCTTGGCGTTCCCTCCTACATCCTTTATATTCTATTTTTCTTATTTCGAGACAGATGTATTTATTTTAATTAGACCTTTATATGTAGTATTCATAGACAATCTGTGAAATTATAACACAAAATTCTGGGTTTAGTATTATAAATTTCGAGATGGTAATTGGTTAAGTTTTTAGACTTTGTTTCATTTTGTACTTTCATTTCCGTTGGTTTTGTATTTCACCTGTTATCTGATAATAATAAAAGATGTAAAGTAAATATTAACGCTGGTTTGCCTAGCAGATTCAATGTTAGGCATCATCACGGTTCCGACGGCGGGAAATTCAAGTCGTGACAGTAACACTAACACTGCAGGAAATGTTTACAATTTCATTCTAATTGTAAATAACTTAAATTCACTTTTAAGGGGGGATTAGAGAAGTAAAACTTTTAAAAGAATATGAGTGTTATGGTCCCATTTCAGAAACATTTAGGAGTGAAAGTTGACCGAGACTTTAGGTGAACTTAAGCTTTGCGATGAAGCAATAAATCTGACCATTAATTTTATGTAATTTGCAAAATGCAATGACAATTATTTCAAAGCAGTAATAGATTAGTAGAAGAAATGGTGAACTATGGGACAGTGGATTAGGACAAAAACAGTAATTTAATACTAGTCTTTTAAATTCCTTGAGTCGTTCTTATATTACACTACTAGTCTTCTTTTGCCTCGTTTCTTGAGTCATTCTTATATTATATAGCTACAGACATTTACCTGGAAGAAAAACAAAACGCATTGGCCTACTTTGAGTTCATAGTTTCACACCCAATATCTTTTCCTTTCGACTGTATGTCTTTCTTCATACAACTTCACAGATTGTGACCCACTTTTATTTAAATATAATAAAAATATGGTTAATTTTGAGTTAGACTGCTCTAATGACATAAATTGTCAAGAGTAAGTCCACTGTCGGTGGTTCCTTTCCACCCTTTCCCACATTAATGTTTTATTAATATGGACACAAGTACGTAGACAATGAAACTGAACAACTATATGTCCGCCACCAAAAGTTAAAAGGAGGAAAAGGTGAAATTTTTCTTAATAAAAGAAAGACAAGGTGGACTACAATTGAGTTGTGTAAAAAAAAGGAGGGCGGGGGAGGGAGTGGGGAAAGGATCTAGTACTTGTTTAAATAAAAGAAAAAACTTATCGAGTCTTATGAGCTTAGTTACCCAAAAGGCCATAGTAATGTCTAAGCTATGTTACAGCTTGTTTGGATGGTTGTTACTTATTATATCGTATTGTATTGTTATCTTAAAATAATATTTTTTTTGATTGTTTATTAATTGATTGTACCGTATTGTTAAATTCATTATCCCGGAATAACCAAAAGCTTCATTTTATGAAACAACCGATTTGGCGTGGCAAGATCGTTTTGTATTTTCTTTTTCAATTATGCCCTTACTTATTACTTTATAATTCTATTTTATCATTTAATTTTTTTTATTTTAACTACAAATCTCCAGCCTATTGACCTACTTTGTCTTCTTTCATCTTTTCTAGAGTTGGTTTGCCCCGTTCTTTTTATCCAAGTCTCCGTTCGATTCTTTGTCTCTTTCAATCGTTTTAATTTTTTTTTTGTTGCTAATATTAGTTAACCTTTTATTTCCCCGGGTTTTTGCTCTTGTTTCCAAGCTACGTAATTAATGACAAATTAATAGAAAGAGATTGTCTTAAATTATTTTTATTTGTAATTCTTGATAAATTTTATTTAAAACAATTGGGGGTATTTTAATGAATTTATCAATTACAGTACAGTATGATACATCAAACCAAACAACAAAATATAATTTAACAACAGAAAACGATACAATCTAATCAAACGTTATATCCATAAAACGATACAATACAATACTAGAATCACTTATACATATGTAAAAAAATTTAAAAATACTTACATGCGCCAGATCATGACTATTTAAAATTCAGATAACTTTAAATTGTAAATCCGCTTCTATCAAGGAAAGAACAAGTTAAAGGCTTGGACCAGAACGAATAAAAGAGAAAGCCCCTAGTTCAAGCCAAGGTTGCTTGTCTCATAATGTTCATAACGTGTCCTATTACCATTTACCAGTTTGAAAACGTAGCCTTTGGAATCTAATTCGTTATCTGCATGGCTCTCATGCATTGTCGTAATTAGTATAATTTTTGTACTCACAAATCACAGGAAAAGGAGAAAAAGCAATGACAAAAAGAGGAATGTTTTCTTCAAATATTCTTTGCATAATTTCTCTTCACTTTGGTTCTTCCTATGCCACCAAATCATGTTATCCAATCACTACAATAATTGCCCAAAACAAGTTGGTTTTTATGTAGGAGGGTAATAAAGGTGTGAAATTTTTACAAAAGCGAATTCAGTATTTTAAATTAGTCGGTGTGAATGTCAATTGTCAAGTAATTATTTATCGGCCATTCTTTTATATAATGCAAATCTACTTAGACGAATAGACATATATATAGTTCGAACCAAAAACAGTAAAACCAACAACATAAAAGTTACTGCTAGGCTAAACTAGCCAAAATACACTCTTAACATGGTGTGATATTGTTCGTTTTGGGCCAAGCCCGCACGATTTTTCCCAAAAGACCTCACACCATTTAGAGATCCCTATACTTATTTATACACTCCTAATCTTTTCAGCTACCGATGTGGGACTTTGTTCGCACACCCAACAATCTCCCTTTCAAACTACGTGGCCCATTACCACGTTCCACGGATCAATTTCCGAGATTCACTGTGTGTAACCCACATTGTTAGAGTATTATGGCGACCGACGCCCGCAACTAGCTTCTTCTCGTGTGCGCACCGCCCCACACCATCACTTTGCAATCTCCATACTCGTCCCGCCGCACCTGGGCTTTAATACCAGTTGTTGGGCGAAACTAGCCCAAAAACACTCTTAACATGGTGTAATATTGTCCGCTTTGGGCCATCCCCGCACGATGTTTCCCAAAATTCCTCACACCATTAAGAGATCCCTACACCTTATATGTGTAAAAATAGCACGGGCTAGTCAGTTTTCGAACTGGTCATTCAAAAATAGCCAGTGTTTGCAAAATCATTGAAAACTGCAACACGGAAAGTTCCAGCATAATACACTGGATATCGGTGCACATGTATATGAACTTCCAGCATATTATGCTGTAACTCCAACACGCGGAAAGTTCCAGCATAATATACTGGAGATTGGAGCACCTGTGTATGAACTTCCACCATATTATGATGGACCGCTATATTATACTGGAGTTCCAGTATATTTACTGGAATTCCAGTATATTATGTTGGAGTATTTTCTGAATTTTGAACAATGTTTTTGTTCAAATTTATCTTTACATGAAAAGTGACTAAATTTCGATTACTTTTGAAATTGTTGCTATTTTTGAATTACCACTTGTAAACCTGACTATTTTTAAATTTCTCCCCTTATATGTAGACTTTCAATCTTTTCAGCTACCAATGTGGGGCTTTGTTCGCACGTCCAACAGTTACAATAATAAAAACAAGTGTCGTCAGAGAGGAATATCTTCAATTTTTTCCTCTTTGCTTCTCTCATCATCTTTTCTCCACACTCCTCCTTTTTCTTTTCTTTTCTTTCCTTTAAACAATAGATTCACAACCACAGGAGCGGATATGTGTGATAACCCAAAAGGTCATCCCGTATAATTTTAACTAAATCTGTGTTTCGAGGCCCTGAAAGCCTCTGTTTATCTTACCTCGATATGCGTGCGCAGCCCGGGTGCGTAGCCGGGGAGCCTTTATGTGGAAAACAATGATAAAAAGTTAAATTTATGATGATTATTTGAATACAGTTGACTTTGGTCAACACTTTTGGTAAACGGACCCGGACCCGTGATTCGACGGTCCCGGAGGGTCCGCAGGAAAATATGGGACTTGGGCGTATGCCCGGAATCGAATTCCGAGGTCCCAAGTCCGAGAAATGAATTTTTAAAGAAAATTATTTTCTGAAAATATAAAGACTTTTGAAAATGAATTTTGATGTGAAACCTGTGTGATCGGGCCCGTATTGTGGTTCTGGAGCCCGAGACAAGTTCAATATATTTATTATGAGTTATCTGTGGAATTTGGTAAGAAACGACTAAGTTTGACGTGGTTCGGGCTAAAAGTGGAAAATATGAGAGTTTAAGATGTTGTGAAATACTACAAATGATTTCGAGGCCTAATTCGTTATGTTTGATGTTATTTTGGTAGAGTAATTGCACGAGTGATTCCGTAGGATATTTTCGAAGTTGTGTGTATAATTGATGTTGAGCCCCGAGGGCTCGGGGGAGTTTCGAGTAGGTTCCGGGGTGTTTTTAGACTTAGAACACAGCAGTTGCAGATCAGAGGGGTCAAGTCTCTGAAACCTGTAGCGCGGTCCGCAGTCGACCTCTCGCGGTCCCCGGTGGACCTTCGCGGTCGCGGTCGCCCTAGCGCGGCCCGCTGTGGGGGAGATTCAGAGAGGTTCCACACTTGAGGCCTTCGCGAGCGCGGTCGCCCTAGCGCAGTCCGCGGTGGAATCTTCGCGGCCGCGGTCGCTCTAGCGCGGTCCGCGGTGGAGGCCTGGGAGGGGTATATATAAACGGGATTTTCAGTTATTTTCTATTTTTCAAAACCCTAAAAACATAAGAGGCGATTTTCTAAACACTCTTTCTTCTCCAAAACATTTGTAAATGATTTCTAACTCATTTTCTTTACTCCTTAACTTCTTTTTACAAGATTTCATCCTAGAATCTAGGATATTCGTGGGGGAATTGAGAATTTTGGGTAAAACCTAAGAATATTGAAATTTGGGAATTTAGACCTCATTTTGGGGTAGGATTCCAAAACTAACTATATACCCGGGCTCGGGGGTGAATGGGTAATCGGTTTTTGGTCTGAATTTCGGGTTTGGACCAAGCGGGCCGGGGGTCGATTTTTGACTTTTGGGGAAAAACTTTAGAAAACTCATTTCCAAGCATTAGAACTTATTCATTTAGCATTTATTGATATAATTAAGTAACTTGTGTCTAGATACGAGCGAGTTGGTGGTGGAATCAAAAGGTAAAGCGGTAGTAGAGGCTTGATTGTGTTTGTGGCATCGAGGTAAGTGTTTGGCCTAACTTTAGCTTGAGGGAATAGGGGTTGAGTCGTATGTGCTACTTGTTTCAATCATTTTCAATGTATAGGTGAGGTGACGAGTACCTATACATTATTTGTCAAGCATGCCCGTGAGTCGGTTTTGGTGTATTACATGTTATTGCTTCGATATTTATTGTGTTATGAAGTAGATTCATTTTGGAAGTTGTTCAATCGCTGAGAATACTTGATTAAGGATTTGTGATTAGTTGTTTCAGTTGAGGAGTAATTTTATTAAGTTATATACTCGTATGAGATTGGTTACAACTGAGTCCCTTGTCGGGGGGCATTATTTTTGGTTGTTATCCCCTTGCTGGGCGGTTATGAATTGTACTTCCTACTGTTGTTTTCCTTGCCAAGTTGTTGTTTGACGATGATTGGGTGAGGAAGAGTGTAAAGCACGAAGGGTGATGTCGTGTATTCATTTAATTATTGCATTGTGAGGAAGAGAGAGTAAAAGAACGACGGGTGATTCCGTGGCATGATTTTACATTTAAAAGCACGAAGGAACATGCCGTGCCCTTTTATTTATATATTGCATTGTGAGGACGAGAGTAAAAGCACGAAGAGTGATTCCGTGTACTTGTTTTGGTAAGGATGAGAGTAAAGCACGAAGGTTAATGTCATGTACATATTTGTTTGCGTTGTTATTCCTGTTAGCTTTTACTCTTCTATATTGTTGCCTTGTTCAGTGATTCATTACTGTTTCTCTCTTGTTTTCCCCATTATTTGTCCCCTGTCTTGCCGTACTTAATTGTTTATTTCTTGTTATTTTCCTGTTGTATATTATAGAACTGTACAGGTAACTTGTTGTTGTTGTGTCTAACCTCGTCACTACTTCGCCGAGGTTAGGCTCGGCACTTACTCAGTACATAGGGTCGGTTGTACTGATGCTACACCTGCACTTCCTTTTGTTGTGCAGATTATGGAGCCGGACCCAGTGGACACTGATAGAGGGAGTATCCTTCAGTCCACACATGCGACATCGAGGTAGTCCCGCAGACGTTCGTGGGCCTTGGCGTCACCATTTATCTTTTCCTTTATGTCTTATTTGTATTTCCAGACAGTTGTTCTTGTTCATTTCAGACTCTTGTTGTAGAAATCTTAGGTTGTCCGTGAGATTTGTGACACCAGTTCTGGGGAATTATGTACGGAAATATCGTATTGTTTATTATATTAAGTTGATAACTTCGCAGCTACCGAATTCTTAGTTAATCGTTCATACTTATTGTTACCTTTTGATGTCATAAATAAAGAGAATAGTGAATTTTACCCAAAACGTTGGCTTGTCTAGCGGGTACAACGTTAGACGCCATCACGGCCTGAAGGGGGGATTTCGGGTCGTGACAAGTTGGTATCAGAGCCCTAGGTTGCTTAGGTCTCACAACTCACGGACAAACTTGGTAGAGTCTACAGAGACGTCTGTACTTATCCCCCAGAGGCTGCAAAGTTAGGAATAACTTCACATTTCTTCTTCCCTGTCGTGCGATTTGAATTGGAAATTCTAATTGAGTTTCTATTCCACTCTCTCGCAGATGGCGAGAACGCGTGCTTCCTCATCTACCGATCAGGAGCCCGATCCTCCTGTTGTAGCTCCTACGAGGGGACGAGGACGAGGTCGAGGCCGTGCTAGAGGACGAGGCAGGGGCAGGGCTCAGCCCAGAGCAGCAGCCCCAGCAGAGGACCCACAGGTAGACTTTGCTGGTGAGGTTCCTGCTTAGACGGTTCCAGTCGGACCAGCTTAGGTCCCAGAGGGGTTCATTGCCACCCCGGTTCTTCAGGACGCTCTAGTCCGCTTAGTGGGACTTATGGAGAGTGTGGCTCAGGCCGGTCTTCTTCCTACAGCACCAGCCGTCTCTCAGGCTGGGGAGGGCCCCAAACTCCTACTACTCGCACGCCAGAGCAGTTAGCCACTCAGTTCCAGACTCCAGCACCTCAGACAGCTGGAGCAACTCAGCAAGGTATTGTAGCACCGGCAGTTGAGGGAGCAGCTATGTCAGCAGATACCCTATGGAGACTGGATCGGTTCACCAAGCTATTCCCTACTACTTATACTGGTGCACCATCATAGAATCCCCAGGATTATTTGGACAGTTGTTATGAGGTTCTTCGGAACATGGGCATCGTAGAGTCCAATGGAGTTGATTTTGCCACATTTCGTCTTTCTAGTACCGCCAAGACTTGGTGGAGATATTATTGCTTGACTAGAACAGCTGGGTCTGCACCTTTGACTTGGGCTCAGTTCTCTGAGTTGTTCTTGGGGAAGTTTCTTCCAGTTACTCATAGGGAGGATCTTCGGAGGCAGTTTGAGTGCCTCCAGCAGGGATTGATGACTGTTACACAGTATGATACCAGGTTCATTACTTTGCCCCGACATGCTGTCACGATACTCCCCACTGATCGAGAGAGAGTGAGGAGGTTTATCGAGGGTCTAGCTCATCCTATCAGACTGTAGATGGCCAGGGAGACAGGTACTGATATTTCATTCCAGGATGCGGCCAATGTGGCCAGGAGGATTGAGATGGTTTTGTCACAGGGTGGTGGTCAGGGGTCCGACAAGAGACCTCGACATTTCTGCCGGTTCAGTGGTGCCTCATCGGGAGACAGAGATTCCTTTGGCAGAGGTCATCCTCCTAGGCCATTCCAGTTGGCACTTCAGGTATCCCGCAGTGCGCCGTCAGCTCTCATCAGTGCACTGACGCTTCAAATCTTCCAGGGTGGTTATTCGGGTCGACAGGGTCAGTTCCATAGTCAACAGCCTTAGTAGTAGAGGTCTTGTTATTCTTGTGGTGTTTCAGGGCACATTGTCAGGTATTGCCCCCGAACTTCTGGTAGTTCTCAGTATCAGGGTTCCCATGCCATGATCCCCGCACCAGGTGTACCCCCACCCCCTCAACCAGCTAGGGATGGAGGACGAGGTGCCAGAGGTGGAGGTCAGACTCATAGAGGTGGAGGACAGGCCACGAGAGGTAGAGGTCAGCCCGCAGTAGGGCAGCCCAGAGATGTTCAGGTTGAAGGGGCTCCGCCCCGATGCTATGCTATTCCTGTCAATCCTGAGGTTGAGGCCTCCGATGCAGTCATCACAGGTACTGTTTCAGTTGGTAGTAGAGATGCTTCAGTTTTGTTTGATCTGGGGTCTACATTCTCCTATGTGTCTTCATATTTTGCCCCTTATCTGAGTATGCCCCGTGATTCCCTGAGTAATTCTGTATATGTGTCTACCCCGATGGGTGATTCTATTGTGGTAGACCGAGTCTACCGTTCATGCTTAGTTGTTATTGGTGGTTTGGAGACTCAGGTAGATCTTTTGCTTCTTGATATGGTTGACTTCGATGTTATATTGGGGATGGATTGGCTATCTCCCTATCATGCTATTCTGGACTGTCACGCCAAGACTGTGACCTTGGCCTTACCAGGAGTACCCCGTTTGGAGTGGAGAGGGACTCCTAGTCATTCTTCCGGTAGATTCATTTCATATATGAAGGCTCGGCACATGGTCGAGAAGGGTTGTTTGGCCTATTTGGCCTATGTTCGTGATTCTAGTGTCGAGGTTCCTTCTATAGAGTCTGTGCCTGTGGTTCGTGAGTTTCCAGAGGTCTTCCCTGCTTACCTGCCGGGTATGCCACCCGACAGGGATATTGATTTTTGTATTGAGTTGGCTCCGGGCACTAAGCCCATTTCTACTCCGCTGTATCGTATGGCCCGGCTAGAGTTGAAAGAGTTGAAGGATCAGCTGCAGGATTTGTTGGATAAAGGCTTCATTAGGCCTAGTGTTTCCCCTTGGGGTGCCCAGTGTTGTTCGTTAAGAAGAAAGATGGCTCGATGAGGATGTGTATTGACTACCGAAAGTTGAATAAGGTTACTATTAAGAATAAGTATCCTTTGCCGATGATTGATGATTTATTCGACCAGCTTCAGGGTGCTACAGTGTTTTCCAAGATAGACTTGAGATCCGGGTACCATCAGCTGAGGATTAGAGCGCCTGATGTCCCTAAGACAGCCTTTTGCACTCGGTACGAGCATTATGAGTTCTTGGTGATGTCATTTGGGTTGACAAATGCCCCCGTTGCTTTCATGGAGTTGATGAACCGGGTGTTCAGGCCCTATTTGGACTCGTTTGTTATAGTCTTCATTGATGATATTTTTATTTACTCCCGTAGCCGAGAGGAGTATGAGCAACACCTTCGAGTCGTCCTCCAGACTCTGAGGGATAGCCAGTTGTATGCCAAATTTTCTAAGTGTGAGTTCTAGTTGAGTTTGGTGGCATTTCTGGGCCATGTTGTGACGGCAGAGGGTATTCAGGTGGATCCCAAGAAGATTTCAGCAGTCAGATATTGGCCTAGACCCACCTCAACTACAGAGATTCGAAGCTTCTTGGGCTTAGCAGGTTATTATCGCTGATTTGTGGAGGGCTTTTCATCCATCGCAACCCCGATGACCAGGTTGACTCAAAAGGGTGCCCAGTTCAGGTGGTCTGATGAGTGTGAGGCGAGCTTTCAGAAGCTCAAGACAGCCTTGACCACGGCACCGGTGTTAGTTTTGCCCACAGGTTCAGGGCCTTATACCGTGTATTGTGATGCTTCACGGGTTGGAATGGGTGTAGTGTTGATGCATGATGGCAAGGTTATAGCTTATGCCTCACGTCAGTTGAAGGTTAACGAGAAGAATTATCTAGTTCATGATTTGGAGTTAGCTGCTATCGTTCATGCATTGAAGATTTGGAGGCATTATCTGTATGGGGTGCCATGTGAAGTGTTCACGGATCATAAGAGCTGCAGTATCTGTTCAAGCAGAAAGAGTTGAACATGAGGTAGAGGAGATGGTTAGAGCTGTTGAAGGATTATGACATTACCATCTTATATCATCCGAGGAAGGCCAATGTAGTGGCCAATGCTTTGAGCCGGAAGTCAGCCAGCATGGGTAGTCTTGCCTATCTATCAGTCAGAGAGCGACCGTTTGCTTTGGATGTTCAGGCTTTGGCCAACCGGTTCATGAGATTAGAGGGTTCTGAGACTGGCAGCGTTTTGGCCCATACTGTGGCCCGTTCCTCGTTGTATGATCGTATTCGGGTCAGGCAGTATGATGATCGTCATTTATGCATTCTTAGAGTTATGGTTCGGCACGGAGGTGCCGAGTAGGTCACAGTTGATGATGAGGGAGTCTTGAGGATGTAGGGTCGTATTTGTGTGCCTGATGTTGATAGTATTCCTGAGTTGATTCTGCAAGAGGCCCATAGTTCCCGGTATTCCACTCATCCGGGCGCCGCAAAGATGTACCAGGACTTGCGGCAACATTATTGGTGGCGGAGGATGAAGAAGGATATTGTAGCATATGTAGCTCGGTGCTTGAACTGTTAGCAGGTTAAGTACGAGCACCAGAGACCCGGTGGTTTGATGCAGCAGATTGAGCTTCCCGAGTGGAAATGGGAGCGTATCACCATGAATTTTGTAGTTTGACTCCCACAGACTCAGAGGATGTTTGATGCGGTGTGGGTTATTGTGGATAGGCTGACCAAGTCAGCACACTTCATTCCAGTATCAGTTTCGTATTCAGCGGAGATGTTGGCAAAGATCTATATGAGAGAGATTGTTCGATTGCATGGTGTGCCCGTATCCATTATTTCAGACTGAGGTACTCAGTTTACCTCCCATTTCTGGAGAGTGTTTCAGCGTGAGTTGGGCACACGGGTTGATATGAGCACATCGTTTCATCCTCATACGGACGGGCAGTCCGAGCGTACCATTCAGATTTTGGAGGATATGTTGCGGGCGTGTGTCATTGACTTTGGAGGTTCATGGGATCAGTTCTTGCCCTTAGCCGAGTTTGCCTACAATAACAGTTATTAGTCGAGCATTAAGTTGGCTCTGTATGAGGCATTGTATGGTAGGCGGTGTCGGTCGCTAGTCAGATAGTTTGAGCCGGGAGAGGCCAGATTGTTGGGTTCTAAGTTAGTCCAGGATGCCTTGGGCAAGGTGAAGGTCATTCAAGATAGACTTCGTACAACTCAGTCCAGGCAGAAGAGTTATGCGGATCGCCGAGTTCGAGATTTGGCATTTATGATAGGAGACCGGGTATTTCTTCGGGTGTCACCCATGAAGGGCGTGATGAGGTTCGGAAAGAAGGGCAAGTTGAGCCCTAGGTACATTGGTCCATTTGAGATTCTTGATAAGGTAGGGAGGTGGCCTACAGACTTTCTTTGCCATCGAGTTTATCAATCGTACACCCTGTGTTTCATGTATCTATGCTTCCGAGGTATATTGCGGATCCATTTCATGTACTTGACTTCAGTGGTGTCCAGTTGGACAAGGATTTGTCTTACGAGGAGGAGCCGGTAGCCATATTGGCTCTACAGGTTCGACAGCTGAGATCGAAGAGTTATCCTTCGGTCCGTGTTCAGTGGAGAGGTCAGCTTGTTGAGGCAGCGACCTGGGAGTCCGAGTCCGATATGCGGAGCCGATATCCCCATCTTTTCCCCGACTCAGGTACCTTTCTATGTCCGTTCGAGGACGAACGTTTGTTTTAAAGGTGGAGATTGTGATGACCCAAAAGGTCATCCCGTGTAATTTTAACTAAATCTGTGTTTCGAGGCCTTGAAAGCCTCACTTTATCTCACCTCGATATGCATGCGCAGCCCGGGCGTGTAGCCGGGGAGCCTTTATGTGGAAAACATTTGATAAAAAGTTGAATTTATGATGATTATTTGAATACAGTTGACTTTGGTCAACACTTTTGGTAAACGGACCCGGACCCGAAAATATGGGACTTGGGCGTATGCCCGGAATCGAATTCCGAGGTTCCAAGTCCGAGAAATGAATTTTTAAAGAAAATTATTTTCTGAAAAATATAAAGGCTTTTGAAAATGAAATTTGATGTGACCTGTGTGATCGGGCCCGTATTGTGGTTCCGGAGTCCGGGACAGGTTTAATATGTTTATTATGAGTTATCTGTGGAATTTGGTAAAAAAATGGACTAAGTTTGACGTGATTCAGGTTAAAAGTGGAAAATATGAGACTTTAAGATGTTGCGAAATTCTACAATGATTTCGATGCCTAATTCGTTGTGTTTGATGTTATTTTGGTAGAGTAACTACACGAGTGAGTCTGTAGGATGTTTTCGAAGTTGTGTGTATAATTGGTGTTGAGCCCCAGGGCTTGGGGGGAGTTTCGGGTAGGTTCTGGGGTGTTTTTAGACTTAGAACACAGTAGTTGAAGATCAGAGAGGTCAAGTCTCTAAACCTGTAGCGCGGTCCGCGGTCGACCTCTCGCGGTCCGCAGTGGACCTTCGCGGTCGCGGTCGCCCTAGCGCGGCCCGCGGTGGGGGAGATTCAGAGAGGTTCCACACTTGAGGCCTTTGCGGCCGCGGTCGCCCTAGCGCGGTCCGCGGTGGATCCTTCGCGGCCGCGGTCGCTCTAGCGCGGTCCGCGGTGGAGGCCTGGGAGGGGTATATATAAACGAGATTTTCAGTTATTTTCTATTTTTCAAAACCCTAAATCCATAAGAGGCGGTTTTCTAAACACTCTTTCTTCTCCAAAATATTTGTAAGTGATTTCTAACTCATTTTCTTTACTCCTTAACTTCTTTTTACAAGATTTCATCCTAGAATCTAGGGTTTTCATGGGAGAATTGATAATTTTGGGTAAAACCTAAGAATACTAAAATTTGGGAATTTAGACCTTATTTTGGGGTCGGATTCCAAAACTAACTATATACCCAGGCTCGGGGGTGAATGGATAATCGGGATTTGGTCTGAATTTCGAGTTTGGACCAAGCGGGCCCGGGGTCGATTTTTGACTTTTGGGGAAAAACTTTAGAAAACTCATTTTCAAGCATTAGAACTTATTCATTTATCATTTATTGATATAATTAAGTAACTTGTGGCTAGATACGAGCGAGTTGGTGGTGGAATCAAGAGGTAAAGCGGTAGTAGAGGCTTGATTGTGTTCGTGGCATCGAGATAAGTGTTTGGTCTAACTTTAGCTTGAGGGAATAGGGGTTGAGTCGTATGTGTTACGTGTTTCAATCATGTTCAATGTATAGGTGAGGTGACGAGTACCTATACATTACTTTTCAAGCATGCCCGTGAGTCGGTTTTTGTGTATTACATGTTATTGCTTCGATATTTATTGTGTTATGAAGTAGATTCATTTTGGAAGTTGTTCAATTGCTGAGAATACTTGATTAAGGATTTGTGATTAGTTGTTTCAGTTGAGGAGTGATTTTATTAAGTTATATACTCGTATGAGATTGGTTACAGTTGAGTCCCTTACCGGGCGACATTATTTTTGGTTATTATCCCCTTGCTGGGCGGTTATGAATTGTACTTTCTACTGTTGTTTTCCTTTCCAAGTTGTTGTTTGACGATGATTGGGTGAGGAAGAGTGTAAAGCACGAAGGGTGATGCCGTGCCATGATTTTACATTTAAAAGCACGGAGGAACATGTCGTGCCCTTTTATTTATCTATTGCATTGGGAGGACGAGAGTAAAAGCACGAAGGGTGATGCCGTGCCATGAATTTACATTTAAAAGCACGGAGGAACATGTCGTGCCCTTTTATTTATCTATTGCATTGTGAGGACGAGAGTAAAAGCACGAAGGGTGATGTCGTGTACTTGTTTTGGTAAGGACGAGAGTAAAGCACGAAGGGTGATGCCGTGTACATATTTGTTTGCGTTGTTATTTCCTGTTAGCTTTTACTCTTCTATATTGTTGCCTTGTTCAGTGATTCATTACTGTTTCTCTCTTGTTTTCCCCATTATTTGTCCCATGTCTTGCCGTACTTAATTGTTTATTTCCTGTTATTTTCTTGTTGTATATTGTAGAACTGTGCAGGTAACTTGTTGTTGTTGTGTCTAGCCTCGTCACTACTTCGCCGAGGTTAGGCTCGGCACTTACTCAGTACATGGGGTCGGTTGTACTGATGCTACACCTGCACTTCCTTATGTTCTGCAGATTACAGAGCCGGACCCAGTGGGCACTGATAGAGGGAGTATCCTTTAGTCCACACAGGCGACACCGAGGTAGTCCCGCAGACGTTCGTGGGCCTTGGCGTCACCATTTATCTTTTCCTTTCTGTCTTATTTGTATTTTCAGACAGTTGTACTTGTTCATTTCATACTCTTGTTGTAGAAATCTTAGGCTGTCCGTGAGATTTGTGAAACCAGTTCTGGGGAATTATGTACAGAAATGTCGTATTGTTTATTATATTAAGCTGATAACTTCGTAGCTTCTGTATTCTTAGTTAATCGTTCATGCTTATTGTTACCTTTTGATGTCATAAATAAAGAGAATAGTGAATTTTACCCAAAACGTTGGCTTGTCTAGCGGGTACACCGTTAGACGCCATCACGGTCTGAAGGTGAGATTTCGGATCGTGATAATGTGAAAGTCCAAATAGGAGTTTGACCGAATTTATAGTTTTAGCTTAAATATTATAATTTTATTATGAAAATTATTAACTATATATAAATATTAAATTTAAAACTTAATTATTAACACCTAAATTTATTGTTCGAAAATTTAAAATTAACCAATAAAGTTGAAATCATGGCATCTCCGCCTTAGAAACATATGCAATTTTACACTAAACTAATGATACTCAAAAAAATATATTTTTAGAATCAATATTTAGTCGTACATTAGAGGGCCACTTGTAACATGCATGGCCTCAAACGCCAAGGACATGACGATACAACAAAGGTATATATAATGTGAACCATTTTGAGTTAGTGGCCTATTCAAAAAAGGAGGATTGAATGCAATTTAAATATTTGCTTATTCCTTTTTTGCCCTTGTGAAAAACCTCTTTCTTAGTTTGGGGGATGAATTTTAGTGGATTGAAATTCGAAAAAATGATACTGTATAGTCGCGGTAAAAATGATCGTCGTAAAAATATATAAAATTTATATATTTTGTATTTATATACATTCTGTATGTTATATACAAAAATTATACAAATTTTATATACTTTTTCGACTACTAAATATAAATAATTTTCGGCGTGGGTTAAAAATAATACCCTTGAAATTTTTGGTGGTTTAATCATGCAACAGTGGTCTAAAGTTTATTAGCTCAACTAATATATATATTCTTTATTTTAGGGCTTGAATTAAATTTTTTGGTAATAATGAATATATTCTAACTATCTCAACACACTTCTCATAATTTTTATGAATAAAATCAAAAGATGCATTGGATCGTTGAGATATTTTGGTTTCCAAAATACAGGTGTTAGAATATGAATTGCTAGGCTTATAATTGGATACTATTCCAACTAGCAACCATGTAATAGTGTACTGTCTACATGTTTTTTTCTAATACAATGAGGTGTCATATGTATAACATTATTTAGTAGTTATATTATAATATTTTTAATCTATACGGGCTACTAAAATNCTCTTCCCTTCGAGCTAGCTTTTGAAGTGTGCGTTAAGCCCAAGGCTTATTTTGACACTTACTAATACTTACAAAAGGATAGACGGTCTATCTCACATGACCAATAGTTTGACTTCAGAATGATCCATGTTGGGTCATTTTTATTATTGGGCATCCAGATGACTACAAGATGTTGGGATTGCAATAACATATTGCATTGGGTGTTTTTGTTTTGAGAAGAAAATGTCAATTTATAAATACAAGACTTCTCCGGAAAAAATAAAGTATATGAAGAAAATTTATTTCGTTTAATCTTTTTTCCTTCCTTTAAGAAAGAGAGTCCTAATAAATTACGAATTCAGGACAAAAACCAAACACAAGATGCTTTATGGTAGCAACAATAAATTGCTATATGAGGGTGTCCCACAAGATTAATTTAAGATCACAGAAGAGATCAAGTCACACAATAAACACATAATGTGTGAATTGACATTGAAATAAACATATACACGCTCACTCCCATCACAAGAGTAGAGATTGAATAAGCGTTTAAACCTATTGATTTTATATTTTATTGTAATTTACCCTTAATTTGGTGTGTTTAAATAGTTAAAAATAGTTAATTGAGCTAAATTGTGTAACTTTAAAGTGTAGGAAGTTATATGTGCAAAAACGAGACGACTTGAAGAAGAATTGAGCAAAAAAATCAGTTGAAGTTGTGCGCCGCATAACTAGAGTGTGAAGAAAGCAGAAACAAAGTTTGGGAAGGCGGAGGAATCTTGTGCGTCACACAGGGTCTGGGATTTCCTCCTATTCTTGTGCGTTGCACAAGGAAAACTCCAGCCCAATTTTTCCTGCAATTTCAGCTTTAAGGGCGATCCAGTCATTTGGCTTGGGATGTGATATAATTTTGAGTTGTTAGAAAAAACACAATTGTTAAACGGAAAGAACTTTATTTTTTGACTTTAAGCTTCTAAGCCCTAATTCTAGTTAGATTCTTGACATGAGAAGGCAAGACACACCATTTTTGAAGTAGATTTGAACTTGATAGGAAGATCCTCAAGTCCATTCCACAAAACAAATAGAAAAGTTTTTTCTACTTTTTTATTTCGGAAAAGGGTTCAAAATGCTCCTAAACTATTGGAAAGCGTTTAAAATACCCTTCATCCACCTATTAGGCTAAAAATATCCATCCATCTCCTTTTTTGGTTCACTTATGCCCTTTGACCGTTAGGTCAATGCTAAATTAAAAATTATTATTATTCTTTTTGTAACACTTTAAAAAAAAATTGCGAAATATTTTCGTTTTTTAAAACTAATACACCAATAGTCCACTAATTTAGTAAAGTCTTCTTCTTTTTTTTCATTTTTTACAAAATAAAGTATTATTTATTTTTCATTTTTTCAGTTTTTAAAGCATTTTTTTTTTGTAAAAACTAAATTTATTTTGTAAAAATAGAAAAAAAATTAATAAAATATTTTCGTTTTTTAAAAGCTGAAAAAAATATTTTCAACGAATTATTTTCGTTTTTGATTTTTTTTCATTTTTTCTAGTTATTTCAAAAAAAACGAAAATATCTTTTCTTTAAAAAAAACTGAAAAACGAAAATAAAACGAAATACTCCACGTTCGTAATTTAGAATTAAGAATAATAATTATATCTTAATTCTCTTTTCTCTTGTTCTTCAATGGCGAAAACTTCTAAGACCGTACCGCCAAAGGAGCCCGCTTCTTCATCACGACTCGCCGCAGGCGGGGCTGCAGCGGAACCTTACCTTGAGGAATTCGTTCCGGCAAGGTGCTCTACTATTCCCGATTTTAAGGTTGAAAAGACCTCCTCGGTACTGGGCCGATGTGAGCCAGTCTCGAGGTACATATGCACAATCACCGAAGATCTCCTCACTAAGGTTAAAGAGGAATGCAACTGGGTCAATAAGCATTTGTTGGTTCCTTCGCCCGAGGAATCGATCACTACCCACGTGGAGGGTTTTCTAAGTGTTTATACGTATCCCTTAACATTGGATCCCTTAGACCCTATCATCATTACCTTATGTAAGAGGTATGATGTGACTCTTGGCCAATCCACCCCTTCTTCTGGAGAATAGTGATTCTCCTTCGATTTTTTGTAAGCAAAATCGAGGGATGTCCATTTACCCTCGACCACCTTATGCGCCTCTACAGTCCCCGACTTTATCGGGGGGAGGGGGGGGATGATCAAGCTTGCTCGTCGGGCCTGTAGGGCCTGTTCTTCAGCATAGACGAATCTCGAGACCGAGGTTGGATGGGCCCATTTGTTTGAGTAAAGACTTCGGACCTGATCCGTGCTGGAGACATGCCATTTCCCGAGAAATGGAACATGAAATGTAAGTAGTACTTCACTTTGAAGGTTTAATCTCGTTATTTTTCCTCATATATTTTTCTTCATTGATGTTTTTGGTGTCGCAGTTGTGGCCCAGATGCCGGACGCAGTTCCTGAACTTAAAAAATGGGCCGAGGACCTTGTGTCACAGAGGACGTAATCCGAGTGGGCTTGGATGGAATTATCGAAGGGTCGACGGGAAGCCCGCAATCATGGTTAGAGTTTTTCCCTGATCCGTATGATATCATTTCTTTTTGTCCTCAGTCCCTAATTCGTTATATTTTTTATTTCGCAGGTTTACCAAAGAACGTCAAGATGAGGCCTCCATCAGCTGATGATGATATGCACGCTGACCCCCTACTCTGAAAAAAGTCAAAGAGAAGGGGAAAAGAAAAGCCCTGAATCCCTCCGACTCCGAGAAGAAGAGACCGAGGAAGCGGTTGGCGCATAAGACCAAGAAAGCTGGGGCTCGAGAACTATCATTGGACTCACTCAATCGGTTGAGGGACGAGTCTGAGGAAGAAGAAAATTCTTAGCTGGTGGCCCGAGTAAGATGCGGCTCCGAGATGCCTCAAGCCATGAAGGCAGTAGAAGAGGCGGTGGCTGAAGTCCCTGAGAGGATCGAGAAAGAGATCGGGGGTGACACTTCTCGAGCTACGGGAGATGTCCCGAGGGATGAGCTTGGAGTGATCGATATTTTCGGATCCCCTCAAATTTCAGACTCCATGATTCGTGAGGCTGGTATGTTAGAAAGTCGCTCTTACGAGGGGCCTCAGGGGGTGACTTGGTGACTTTCTACTGCTNAGAATATGAATTGCTAGGCTTATAATTGGATACTATTCCAACTAGCAACCATGTAATAGTGTACTGTCTACATGTTTTTTTCTAATACAATGAGGTGTCATATGTATAACATTATTTAGTAGTTATATTATAATATTTTTAATCTATACGGGCTACTAAAATATCCCTTTATATTTATTATTCAGGTGATCACGTGTTTGAGTCATGAAATTATCCATTTGTAATGAATTTTACATCGGCCGGGAATTAAATTACTGGTCTCTGTATTAGGCTTGGACAATCCTCCTCCCTTCGCTAGCTTTTGGAGTGCGAATTAGGTCCAAGGCTTATTTTGATATGATATCAGAGTTAGGCCTGTGATCGATGTAGGCCCCCAGGAGAGGGGGGGGGGTGAAAATACCACCGATGCAGGATTGTGCACGCTCCAGACCGGATAGTAGAACCCCGAATAAAAAATGTCCGAATCTGAGTGGGAACGGGCGGGGGGGGNCCCTAATTCTAGTTAGATTCTTGACATGAGAAGGCAAGACACACCATTTTTGAAGTAGATTTGAACTTGATAGGAAGATCCTCAAGTCCATTCCACAAAACAAATAGAAAAGTTTTTTCTACTTTTTTATTTCGGAAAAGGGTTCAAAATGCTCCTAAACTATTGGAAAGCGTTTAAAATACCCTTCATCCACCTATTAGGCTAAAAATATCCATCCATCTCCTTTTTTGGTTCACTTATGCCCTTTGACCGTTAGGTCAATGCTAAATTAAAAATTATTATTATTCTTTTTGTAACACTTTAAAAAAAAATTGCGAAATATTTTCGTTTTTTAAAACTAATACACCAATAGTCCACTAATTTAGTAAAGTCTTCTTCTTTTTTTTCATTTTTTACAAAATAAAGTATTATTTATTTTTCATTTTTTCAGTTTTTAAAGCATTTTTTTTTTGTAAAAACTAAATTTATTTTGTAAAAATAGAAAAAAAATTAATAAAATATTTTCGTTTTTTAAAAGCTGAAAAAAATATTTTCAACGAATTATTTTCGTTTTTGATTTTTTTTCATTTTTTCTAGTTATTTCAAAAAAAACGAAAATATCTTTTCTTTAAAAAAAACTGAAAAACGAAAATAAAACGAAATACTCCACGTTCGTAATTTAGAATTAAGAATAATAATTATATCTTAATTCTCTTTTCTCTTGTTCTTCAATGGCGAAAACTTCTAAGACCGTACCGCCAAAGGAGCCCGCTTCTTCATCACGACTCGCCGCAGGCGGGGCTGCAGCGGAACCTTACCTTGAGGAATTCGTTCCGGCAAGGTGCTCTACTATTCCCGATTTTAAGGTTGAAAAGACCTCCTCGGTACTGGGCCGATGTGAGCCAGTCTCGAGGTACATATGCACAATCACCGAAGATCTCCTCACTAAGGTTAAAGAGGAATGCAACTGGGTCAATAAGCATTTGTTGGTTCCTTCGCCCGAGGAATCGATCACTACCCACGTGGAGGGTTTTCTAAGTGTTTATACGTATCCCTTAACATTGGATCCCTTAGACCCTATCATCATTACCTTATGTAAGAGGTATGATGTGACTCTTGGCCAATCCACCCCTTCTTCTGGAGAATAGTGATTCTCCTTCGATTTTTTGTAAGCAAAATCGAGGGATGTCCATTTACCCTCGACCACCTTATGCGCCTCTACAGTCCCCGACTTTATCGGGGGGAGGGGGGGGATGATCAAGCTTGCTCGTCGGGCCTGTAGGGCCTGTTCTTCAGCATAGACGAATCTCGAGACCGAGGTTGGATGGGCCCATTTGTTTGAGTAAAGACTTCGGACCTGATCCGTGCTGGAGACATGCCATTTCCCGAGAAATGGAACATGAAATGTAAGTAGTACTTCACTTTGAAGGTTTAATCTCGTTATTTTTCCTCATATATTTTTCTTCATTGATGTTTTTGGTGTCGCAGTTGTGGCCCAGATGCCGGACGCAGTTCCTGAACTTAAAAAATGGGCCGAGGACCTTGTGTCACAGAGGACGTAATCCGAGTGGGCTTGGATGGAATTATCGAAGGGTCGACGGGAAGCCCGCAATCATGGTTAGAGTTTTTCCCTGATCCGTATGATATCATTTCTTTTTGTCCTCAGTCCCTAATTCGTTATATTTTTTATTTCGCAGGTTTACCAAAGAACGTCAAGATGAGGCCTCCATCAGCTGATGATGATATGCACGCTGACCCCCTACTCTGAAAAAAGTCAAAGAGAAGGGGAAAAGAAAAGCCCTGAATCCCTCCGACTCCGAGAAGAAGAGACCGAGGAAGCGGTTGGCGCATAAGACCAAGAAAGCTGGGGCTCGAGAACTATCATTGGACTCACTCAATCGGTTGAGGGACGAGTCTGAGGAAGAAGAAAATTCTTAGCTGGTGGCCCGAGTAAGATGCGGCTCCGAGATGCCTCAAGCCATGAAGGCAGTAGAAGAGGCGGTGGCTGAAGTCCCTGAGAGGATCGAGAAAGAGATCGGGGGTGACACTTCTCGAGCTACGGGAGATGTCCCGAGGGATGAGCTTGGAGTGATCGATATTTTCGGATCCCCTCAAATTTCAGACTCCATGATTCGTGAGGCTGGTATGTTAGAAAGTCGCTCTTACGAGGGGCCTCAGGGGGTGACTTGGTGACTTTCTACTGCTTCGGAAGATGTCGTCGGACTTGGTGACTTGCCGGTGCCAAATAAGGTACCGTGGAAGTGGGAGTGGATCACCATGGATTTTGTGGTTGGACTTCCTCGGACTCTGAGGAAGTATGATGCTATTTGGGTGATTGTGGACCGGTTGACCAAGTCAGCCCATTTCATTCCAGTATTGACTACATACTCTTCTGAGAGGTTGGCCCAGATCTACGTGCGGGAGATAGTCCGGTTGGACGGTGTGCCAGTATCTATTATTTCAGACCGAGGTCCTCAGTTCACCTCGCATTTTTGGAGATCCTTGCATAGTGAGTTGGGTACCCAGATTGATCTCAGTACAGCGTTCCGCCCTCAGACGGACGGCCAGTCCGAGCGCACGATTCAGATACTGGAGGATATGCTACGTGCTTATGTGATGGATTTTGGAGGATCATGGGATCAGTACTTGCCTCTTGCAGAGTTTTCTTATAATAACAGCTACCAGTCCAGCATTCAGATGGCGCCATTTGAGGCTTTATATGGTAGACGGTGTCGGTCTCCAGTGGGATGGTTTGAGCCGGGCGAGGCCCGATTGTTGGGTACAGATTTGGTCCAGGATGCCTTGGACAAGGTGAAGGTGATTAAGGATAGACTACGAACAGCTCAGTCCAGGCAGAAGAGTTATGCAGACCGAAGAGTTCGTGATTTATCATTCATGGCTGGTGATCGGGTGTTGCTTCGGGCATCGCCTATGAAGGGCATCATGAGATTTGGGAAGAAGGGTAAGCTGAGTCCGAGGTTCATTGGCCTTTTTGAGGTGTTACGGTCGGTTGGGGAGGTTGCTTATGAGTTGGCTTGCCTCCCAATCTAGCAGGTGTTCATCCGGTATTCCACGTTTCCATGCTCCGGAAGTATCACGGTGATCCGACTCATGTTTTGGATTTCAGCTCAGTTCAGTTGGACAAGGATTTATCCTATGTTGAGGAGCCTATGGCCATTTTGGACAGGCAGGTCAGAAAGCTCAGGTCGGAGGATATTTCTTCAGTCAAGGTACAGTGGAGGGGTCATCCGGTCGAAGAGGCGACTTGGGAGACCGAGCAGGACATGCGGAGTTAGTACCCCCATCTATTCATAGCTTCAGGTATGTTCTCTACTCGTTCGAGGACGAACGATTTTCTTAAGAGGGGGAGAATGTAACGACCCGGTCGGTCGTTTTGAGAGTTAGCGCCCGGATCCCCTAATAACTGCTTCTCCCATGCCTTATTATGTTAATGGAACTTGTCAGAGCATTGAGTAGTGAAATTCGGAGTGATTTTGGTCATATAGTCCTTTAAGGTGAATTTCAGCTTTAGAAATTGAGCCATAGCTAGAGCTGTGTGAAGACGGATCCGGAATGGAATTCCGTCGACTTCGTTAGCTCCGTTGAGTGATTTCGGGGTTAGGAGCGTGTTCGGAATATGTTTTCGAGGTCGGATGTAGATTTAGGCTTGAATTGGCGAAAGTTAGAATTTCGGCGATTTTGGCCGATAGGTGAGATTTTGATATCGGACTCGGAGTGGAATTCCGAAAGCGACAGCAGGTCCGTAATGTCATTTATGACCTGTGTGCAAAATTTGAGGTCATTCGGATGAGTTTAGACGTGTTTCGGCGTCGAATGTGAATTCTTGAAAATTTCTAAGTTCTTAGGCTTGAATCTATGCATATTTGAGTATTTTGATGTTATGGGACGTGTTTTTAAGGCTCGAATAAGTTCGAATAAGGTATTTGGGTTAGTTGGTAGGTTTGGTTGAGGTCCCGGGGACCTCGGATGATTTTCGGATGCTCAACGGAGTGGTTTTGGATTTAATGAAACACCAGAAGTTTTGCTGCTGGTTTCCTTCTATTCTTTCACGTAGAGGTCACCGCGTTCGCATATAATAGTTTTGGGGCTTCAGTGTTTTCTTCTTCGCGTCCGCGGTCAATTGTACGCGAACGCATAGGTTGGTCAGGGGCAGTTCTTCGCGAATGCATTGAGTTCTTCGCGTTCGCATAGGCTTAGAGGGGGGGGGGTCCCAGGGGTCAGGGGCAGTTACTCATCGCGTTCGCAGGTAGGGGACCGCGTTCGCGTAGTGTCCGTGGGCCTGTTCTCCGCGTTCGCATGGTCTGTGTCGCGTTCTCGAAGGCCAATTCTGGGCCTAGTGAATTTTACTCTTCGCGTTCGCGGTGACTCATCCGCGAACGCATAGAACAAATATCTGGGTAGAATACTAAAACCTCAATTCGAAGCTCTAAGCCTATTTTCACCATTTTTGAATTGTGGGAGCTCGGGAGAGGTGGTATTTGAGGGACTTTTCACCTGGGTACTCTTGATAAGTGATTTCTAACCATTATAGGTTAATTTCCATGATTCTAATCCTAAATTCCACCCTTAATTTCGAGATTTTTGAGTAGAAACTTGGAAAAAATGAAGAAACGTCTTAGACCAAATTTTGGGTTTTTGATTGAGTATTTGACCTCCGATTTGAGAGATTCTTATATGGTTAGACTCATGAGGGAATGAGCGTTCGGGAAACGTAAATTTTACCTGATTCCGAGACGTGGGCCCGAGGGGCGTTTTGGTCAAAATTCCTAATTTCGCGTATTAGCTTCGAACTAATTAGTTACTTTGATTTCTTGAAATGATATTTACAATATGCAATCGAATTGAATAGATTTGGGCCACCTGGAGTTGGATACTCGTGGCAAGAGAGTGGTACAGAGTTTAATTACGCTGTCGAGGTAAGTGGTTTGCCTAACTCTGTGTTGGGGATGTTCCCTTAAGCATTTTAACCGATTTTCACTATAAAACCCCCGTGTACGTGAGGTGACGGGTGCGTGCATGGGTTATTTTACTGAATTTCCTTCGTTCTTTCTATGTCATAGCTCATTTTCCATTCTATTATTATTATGATCGTTTTAAACTGAGTAGCAACTTAAGATTTAAACACGTCAACCGATTTTACCTGATTTTATACTCACTACTACTATTTGAACCTTGATGAAGTATTTTACTCTATATTGCCTACTGTTTTCATAAACTATTGAATTACGTTGCATCTGGTATACATCTTGCATAGCATATTTAAATTGGGACTACGGACCGAGATCCGGGAGCTTTCCCCCTGTACTGCATAACATATTTAAATTGGGACTACGGATCGAGATCCGGGAGCTTTCTCCCTGTACTGCATTGCATATTTACGTTGGGACTACGAGCTGAGACCCTGGAGCATTCCTTCTATATTGCATTGCACGATTATCTATTAAGTTATATGATGTGTTGAGTTGAGGGCTACTTATATTATTCCTTCCAACTTTATTTTAAATTTTCGTTAATTATTTCCATTTATTTGCAATATTAAACTATAATTGTTCTATTTGTAAACTCAGTAAAGCCCCAATCTGACCTCGTCACTACTTGACTGGGGTTAGGCTTGGCACTTACTGAGTACCGAATGTGGAGTACTCACGCCCTTCTGCGCATGTTTTCCCCCATGTGCAGATCCAGGTACCGGTACGCAGTACCGAGGTTAGGAGCAACAACAACTTTTGGAGACCGTGAGGTATTTCTGCCGCGTCCGCAGAACCTCCTGAGTCCCCTTCCTTATCCTAGTATAGTCATAGTACTTAGACATAAATACTTTCCAATTTCGTTGTATAGAGTTATAGTGTACAGCTTGTCAAGTTGTTGATATTCCGAGTTTTGGGCAGAGTAAAGCTGTAAATGCCGAGCGACACAGTTTAATAGTATTGCTTTTGCTTTATCCTCCATTATGTGTTGTTTTTACATTTTGATTTCCGCACATCTTAGGCTTACGTAGTCGTAGAGACTAAGTGCCATCACGAGACCCTACAGAGGGAAATTTGGGTCGTGACAAGTTGGTATCAGAGCGTCTAGGTTCATAGGAGTCATTAAAAATTGCCGAGCCTTGTAACGTAGGCTTGTAACCAAGTGGGGCATTAAAGTGGTTGGATGTTGATAATGGGCTTAATAGATGTGAAGTCCGTTGGGCCTCTCTACTCTCAGCAAAATTGTGCATGTCTCAACTCTACATGAGTTGTTAGAATACAAAATCAAATAGAGCTCCGAAGGGTAAAACATCATATGGAGGAAATGTATCAGGCCTGGGTTAAAGGACACCCTCCACCTTCATTCCCTACCAGCTATATAGAAAACCCTGCTTCCACTCCACCACTGTCCCAAGCTCATGTGCCTAATATCGTTGACCTTTCCCCACAACATGCACCAGGCTTCACCCCTTACCACTCCTTACCACTCCTACCCTGGCACTTCGTCTCAAACTTTTCAGGCCCCACCAACCAAAACAACCACATACCCTGCTCCAACATCTGCTCCTATTATTGTACCCCCTCCACAAGCTACCCTTCACCAATCCTCTTGTGAGTCTGTGTTCCAAGCTCCAGATACCCAATATTATGCTCCCGAACCCACCTTCAAAGTCCCAGATCCTTACTCCTACACTCGTGAGCCTCATGTTGAAACTGAGAAACCACCCAAGAACGTGGAGCAAGAGGAGATATTCAGGAAAGTAAAGAGTCTGGAGCAATCATTGAGAAATATGAAAGGGTTAGGAAGCCAGGTGAGTGCGGCTTATAAGGATTTGTGTTTGTTCCCTGATGTCTAGCTGCCTACCGGGTTCAAGATGCCTAAGTTTAACTTATATGACGGACATGGGGACCCTGTAGCTCACCTGAGAGGTTATTGCAGTAAAATGAGAGGCGTCGGGGGGAAAGATGAATTACTGATGGCGTACTTTAGTCAGAGTCTCAGTGGGGCAGCTTTAGAATGGTACACCTGCCAGGACGCCAACATGTGGTATACATGGGACGATATGGCTCAGGCTTTTGCTCGGCATTTTCAGTACATTATAGATATTGTCCCAGACCGCTTATCTCTGACCAAGGTGGAAAAGAGGCCTAATGAGAGCTTTAGAGAATATGGGTTTCGATGGAGGGAGCAAGCTGCACGAGTTAATCCTCCAATGGAAAAAGATGAGATGGTTAAATACTTTCTTCAGGCCCTGGAACCCACTTACTATGGCCATTTGGTCTCTTCCATTGGTAAGCCTTTTAGTGATGTGATGAAAATGGGAGAAATGGTAGAAGATGGGCTGAAGTCAAGCAAGATCGTGAGCTATTTTGCTTTAAAAGCCACAACACAGGCAATTCAGAACGACACAGGAAGCTCACTGGGTCAGAAAGAACATGATGATGTTGCCATGGTTGTCTCAGGATCTCGACCCTGACCTCAACCCCAAACCTATCCCCAGCATAGTCGCCAGAGATGTCACACCCCCTTTTTTAACAAACTTCACTAAACCCTCTTAAAATGAATAAAAAGATTTTGCAAAGTTCGAAAGGGTTTTTCAATTTTGAAAAGTGACAAAGAATTGTGTTTTAAAGGATTAACTCAGAGTCGCCACCTGACCTTGATTTCGGTGTGTCAGGTCACCGTTTTTAGAAATAAATTTTTCTTTTAAAACACTTTGGACTCCGAACTAAGTCCGCACCAGAGATTCAGGTAGGGGATTCATTTGACTCGGGGAGAAGGTGTTAGGCATTCCCCGAGTCCGTGAAAATCACGGTTGCGTATTTAATCGAGTTGTCTTTTTAGAATACTTAGATTGAGGTATAAAACACATAAAAGAAAGTAAACACACATGAGACTCGAGGTCGTCCCCACCTAATAAAAGAAAAATGAAAATAAGAATAAAACATTACGAGTTCTACTTTGGCCCCCAAATACAAGTACTTCGGGGCATACCCCGGATAAATATATACAAATTCCTCAAGGCATTCCCCGGATGGATTTAATTGACTAAAGGGACAACCTTGACCTCCCACAAAATTAAATAAAAGAAAAACAACCCTAAAGTTTGCCTACCCGAAATGTGGTCAGCCTAAGCATGCTCCTACTGGACAATGTAAAAAAGCAGAACAAATAAACTAAAGAAAATGAAGTTAATTTCATGCGCATTCCCTTTTGATTTTTCCTTTTATTAGACCGAGCCCGATACTTAAAACGTGAAGACAAATCAATTGGTAACGGGCTTCGATCTCCCACTCCCCACGACCCAATCCGTCATCCACATAATTCCATATTTGACAAAAATCAAAATAGTGAAGCATCAAACTGAAGGACATTAAGGAAGTAACAACCAAGGAAGTCCAGAAAATAATTAAGCAAGGAAAGGTGAATCAAAGCCATTAATAAGAGCCATTTAAAGATTTTATCACCACCTAGTTTAGTTTTTAGCTTGTAAAATTCTAATTCTAAATAGGCACTTTACTATACATCACTTGCTTCAACATATCAATGTAACAAAGACTCAATTAGCATGTAGGATTAGTTAGGTAACATCTAGCGCTTAAGATTACCAAGTGAAACAATTAAATCCATGACAAGCTCACAAGGACAGTGATGTTATTGACCTTCCCACGCCTACTTCATAATTAGATGAAAGACCAAACGGATACTAATATTAGTTTACTAAACCATTTAATATATTAATGCAGACTCACTACAAAGATAGAGATCCAAATATCTAATCCTTACTTGAACAGAACTTTGCTAGGAGATAGAATTCAGACAATACGCAATCAATACAAAGTAAACTAATTCAAGATGAAGTTAAACACAATCCCATAAATCATTGTTTATTTACCTAATCTTTTAATGGCTCTCCTAAGGCTTGACTCACCAAAATCCAGATTAAGTTAACGGAAAGTTATGAACCTGTTAGAGCCAATTCTTTCATTATGCAAAAATCGGCTGGTACACATGAATCCGGCAATGGAAACATGAACGAAAACAACAACAAAATCGCCACAGGAACTCGAACCAACGAATTCGACTCGACTAACACCTCAGATTGGAACCCGAACTTCGATTGCGCTTGAACAATCATGGAAATGAATTATTTGGGATGGTTTGCGGCTGTCTTTGGTGAAGGGAGGTCCAGCGGCGGGATTGGTGGTGAAGAGAGGGGTGGTCCGGCGGCGATTTTGGGTCTAATGTCTCCTCGGTTCTGTTCTATTGTTCAGAGGTTAGGGTAGTGGTGGCCAGACAGGGGAGGGATGCTGGCGGCGCGGCGCAGTGAGGAAGAAGGGGTCTGCCGCTGCAGGTTTAGGGGTGTGTTCTGTTATCCTCTTGTTAGGAAGAAGAAGATTATGGTATTAGGATTTTTTTAGTGTAGTGGGTATGGGCTAAAGTTATTTGGGTTAAGGGCAATTGAGCTTCTTAAAAATCTGAAGTTTTATTAACTAAAAATATCACTACTAGTTAATTAGAATAAACTATACACATAAAACTAACTATTAAAATTAAAATTACTTTTGGTGTTTTTCTTAAAATTATGCTAAAAGTTAAAAATCATCATGAAAATTCAAATAATATTACTATCGAAAATACTGATATTCTTGAAAACAAAGTGAAAATATTTTTGTAATTTTTGTTTTGTGATAAAATTAAATAAAAGTGTCAAAACTAGTTAAAATAGAGATACTAGACCTAAACTAAATATTTAGACGCTAAAATGTATAATATCTCGGGTAGGGTAAAAAATTACGTGTCTACAACAACATCACAAGCCGGTTTATTAGAGTCTCGTGGATCGGTGCGGAGACGTCCGTTTCTATCTTCGAGAGGCTATGTAACTGTTAGGAACAATCGTACTTCTTGGAATCACTTCTCGTGCTGGTTATTGTTACCAAATTTTTTATACTCTATTCTATTCTTGCTTACAGATGGTTCGCACTCGCACCGGACGTACTGACGATCAGACACCCGAGTCCCCAGCCAGAGCCACTAGAGGCAGGGTTTGGGGTAGAGGACGAGCACGCGGTGCAACCCGAGCACCGGCTAGAGCAGTGGCAAAGGATCCCCCAGCAGCCGCAGTTGGAGGGGCACCGGAGGTCCCTACTGTCACTCCTGCCCTAAAAAGACTTTGGCCCAGTTCATGAGTGCCTTCAACACTCTGTCTCAGGCGGGACTACTCCCGATAGCTCCAGCTACATCACAGGCCGGGGGAGGGACACAGACTCCCGCAGCCCGTACTCCTGAGCAGAGGGTTCATATGGGGAAGGCTCCAGAGTATATCCCTATGCCTCCAGCAGCTCCAGTTCAGCATGAGGCCAGAGAAGCTGCATCGGAGTTTGAGCAGCTCCGTCTTGAGAGGTACAAGAAGTACCACCCACCTGAGTTAAGCGGATTAGCTTCAGATGACGCTCTGGGTTTTCGTGAGGGGTGTCATCGTATTCTCCGCACTATGGGTATCGTGGAGACGAGTGGGGTCTCATTCACTGCTTTCCAGCTGAGGTAGCAGCTTATCAGTGGTGGCGTGCTTTTGAGTTGAGCAGTTCGGACGAGGCAGCTTCACTTACTTGGGCTCAGTTCTCAGAGATGTTCCTACTTGAGTTTGTCCCTCAGAGCCTCAGGGATGCTTGGCGTGCAGAGTTTGAGAAGTTACGTCAGGGTACTATGACTGTGTCGGAGTACGCGGTCCGTTACAGCGATTTGGCTCGTCATGCACCAGCTTTGGTTGCCACCGTCAGAGAGAGGGTTCGACGCTTTATTGAGGGACTCCACCCCAATATTCGGACCAGCATGGCCAGAGAGCTGGAGACAGATATTGCTTACCAGCAGGCCGTGAGTATTGGCCGGAGGATTGAGACTATGCTAGCCCGGGAAAGGGAGGAGAGAGAGGCCAAGAGGTCTCGAGAAACTGGTCAATTTTCATGAGTTTGTGCACCTGCAACACGCTTTGGTAGGGGTTTTATCAGTCGCTCCGTCCATTCAGCTCTCCCAGCAGCCAATGGTATTCCAGCTCCTCCTAGACCTCAGGAGCCTTATTATGCACCACCAGTATCTCAGGTGCCTTCGGCTCGAGGTGCTATCACTGGTCAGTCCAACAGGCCAGCTCAGAGTCAGCAGCAGGCGTCATGACCTCCGAGGGGTTGCTTCGAGTGTGGTGACCCTCGTCATGTGATCAGAGATTTCCCCAGAGCTAGGAGGGGTGCACCACCTCAGACTGATCAGGTTCCACGCCTTCCACCAGGTCCTCCAGCTATTCTTCCAGCCCCAGCTGCCAACCCACCATCTCAGGCAGCTCGAGGTGGAGGTCGGGGAGGTCAAGGTCGCCCTAGAGGGGAAGGCCAGGCCAGATATTATGCCCTTCCAGCCAGGTCCGAGGCCATTGCTTCAGATTCAGTCATCACAGGTATTGTCCCCGTTTGTCATAGGGACGCATCGGTATTATTTGATCTAGGTTCCACATATTCATATGTGTCTTCTTATTTTGCCTCACATTTGGGGATATCTCGGGATTCTTTGAGTTCCCCCGTTTACGTTTCTACTCCTGTGGGAGATTCTCTTGTTGTGGACTGCGTATATCGGTCGTGTTTGATTGTTATTAGTGGCTGACCAGGGCTGATTTATTATTTCTCAGTATGGTAGATTTCGATGTCATCTTGGGCATGGACTGGTTGTCGCCCCACTATGCTATTCTTGATTGTCACGCCAAAACCGTGACTCTGTCTATGCCAGGACTACCGAGGTTAGAGTGGAGAGGTTCTTTAGAGTATACTCCACGTCGAGTCATTTCTTTCCTTAAGGCCCAACGGATGGTTGAAAAGGGGTGTGATGCGTATTTGGCT
This sequence comes from Nicotiana undulata, assembly GCA_005239495.1. Lineage (NCBI taxonomy): Eukaryota > Viridiplantae > Streptophyta > Magnoliopsida > Solanales > Solanaceae > Nicotiana > Nicotiana undulata. The sequence continues at coordinate 48,304 of ML268630.1, forward strand.
TATGTGAGGGATACTAGTGCTGAGACCCCTACAATTGAGTCAGTCCCAGTTGTGAGGGACTATCCTGACGTTTTTCCAGCTGATCTTCCGAGTTTGCCGCCTGATAGAGACATTGATTTTGGCATTGAGTTGTTGTCGGACACTCAGCCCATTTCTATTCCTCCCTATCGCATGGCTCCTCCTGAGTTAAAGGAGTTGAAGGATCAGTTGCAGGAGTTTCTTGACAAAGGTTTCATCAGGCCTAGTGTATCACCTTGGGGTGCTCCGGTGTTATTTGTGAAGAAAAAGGATGGTTCGATGCGTATGTGCATCGACTACCGGCAGTTGAATAAGGTGACAGTGAAGAACAGGTACCCATTGCCCGCATTGATGATTTATTCGACAAGTTACAGGGTGCTAGGGTGTTCTCCAAGATTGATCTTCGTTCGGGTTATCATCAGTTGAAGATTCGGGAGCCGGATATCCCGAAGACTGCATTCAGGATCAGATATGGCCACTATGAGTTCCTTGTTATGTCATTTGGGCTGACCAATGCCCTAGCAGCCTTCATGCACCTGATGCACAACGTATTTCGGCCGTATCTTGATACTTACGTCATCGTATTCATTGACCACATCCTGGTATATTCTCAGTCTCGGGAGGACCATGAGCAGCACTTGAGGACCGTGCTTCAGACCTTGAGAGAGAAGAAGTTGTATGCCAAATTCTCTAAGTGTGATTTTTGGCTTGATTCTGTGGCATTCTTAGGCCATATGGTATCTTCGGATGGTATCAAGGTAGATCCGAAGAAGGTGGAGGCAGTGCAGAGTTGGCCTAGACCGTCTTCAGCTACTGAGATCCGTAGTTTCCTTGGGTTGGCTGGGTATTATCGCCGTTTCGTGGAGGGATTTTCATCCATTTCAGCACCCATGACTTGATTGAACCAGAAGGGTGCACCTTTTATTTGGACTGAGGAGTGCGAGGAGAGCTTTCAGAAGCTCAAGACAGCCTTGACTACAGCTCCAGCGTTAGTATTACCTACCGGTTCGGGGTCCTATACAGTCTATTGTGATTCTTCGAGGATTGGCTTGGGAGCGGTGTTGATGCAGGACAGTAGGGTGATTGCCTACGCGTCCAGACAGTTGAAGGTACATGAAAAAAATTACCATGTTCATGATCTTGGGTTGGCAGCGATTGTTCACGCCCTGAAGATATGGCGTCATTATATATACGGTGTTCCCTGTGAGATATATACGGATCACCGGAGTTTGCAGCACATATTCAGGCAGAAGGATCTNGGAGAGTTTGGGTAGTTTGGCATATCTTCGTGCAGCTGAGAGGCTCTTAGCCTTGGATGTTCAGTCTTTATCCAGTCAGTTCGTGAGATTGGACCTTTCTGAGCCTCACCGGGTATTTGCGTGTGTTGTTGCTCGATCTTCTATTTATGACCGCATTCGGGAGCGCCAGTATGATGACCCTGACCTTCGGGTCCTTCGGGATAGAGTTCAGCAGGATAGTGTCAGGGAATGACCATAAATGATGATGGTGTGTTGAGACTGCAGGACCGTATTTGTGTACCTGATGTAGATGGACTTCGGGAGTTGATTCTTAAGGAGGCCCATAGCACGCGGTACTCCATCCATCCCCGTACCGCGAAGATGTATCAGGATCTGAGATAGCACTATTGGTGGCGGAGGATGAAAAAGGATATAGTGGAGTTTGTAGCCAGATGCCTCAATTGTCAGCAGGTCAAGTGTGAGCATCAGATACCGGGAGGATTACTTCAGTAGATGAGGCTTCCAGAGTGGAAGTGGGAGCGGATCACCATGGATTTTGTGGTTCGACTTCCTTGGACTCTGAGGAAGTATGATGCTATTTGGGTGATTGTGGACCAGTTGACCAAGTCAGCCCATTTCATTCCAGTATTGACTACATACTCTTCTGAGAGGTTGGCCCAGATCTACGTGCGGGAGATAGTTCGGTTGCACGGTGTGCTAGTATCTATTATTTCAGGACGAGGTCCTCAATTCACCTCGCATTTCTGGAGAGCCTTGCATAGTGAGTTGGGTACCTAGATTGATCTCAGTACAGCGTTCCACCCTCAGACAGACGGCTAGTCCGAGCGCACGATTCAGATTCTGGAGGATATGCTCTGTGCTCGTGTGATGGATTTTGGAGGATCATGGGATCAGTACTTGCCTCTTGCAGAGTTTGCTTATAATAACAACTACCAGTCCAGCATTCAAATGGCGGCGTTTGAGGCTTTATATGGTAGACGGTGTCGGTCTCTAGTGGGATGGTTTGAGCCGGGGCGAGGCCCGATTGTTGGGTACAGATTTGGTCCAGGATGCCTTGGACAAGGTGAAGGTGATTAAGGATAGACTACACACAGCTCAGTCCAGGCAGAAGAGTTATGCAGACCGGAGAGTTCGTGATTTATCATTCATGGCTGGTGATCGGGTGTTACTTCGGGTATCGCATATGAAGGGCATCATGAGATTTGGGAAGAAGGGTAAGCTGAGTCCGAGGTTCATTGGCCTTTTTGAGGTGTTACAGCCGGTTGAGGAGGTTGATTATGAGTTGGCCTTGCCTCCGAATCTAGCAGGTGTTCATCCGGTATTCCACGTTTTCATGCTCCAGAAGTATCACGGTGATCCGACTCATGTTTTGGATTTCAGCTCAGTTCAGTTGGACAAGGATTTATCCTATGTTGAGGAGCCTGTGGCCATTTTGGACAGGAAGTTTAGAAAGCTCAGGTCGAAGGATATTTCTTCAGTCAAGGTACAGTGGAGGGGTCATCCGGTCGAAGAGGCGACTTGGGAGACCGAGCAGGACATGCGGAGTCAGTACCCCCATCTATTCACAACTTTAGGTATGTTCTCTACTCGTTCGAGGACGAACGACTTTCTTAAGAGGGGGAGAATGTAACGACCCGGTCGGTCATTTTGAGAGTTAGCACCAGAATCCCCTAATAACTTCTTCTCCCTTGCCTTATTATGTTAATGGAACTTGTCGGAGCGTTGAGCGGTGAATTTCAGAGTGATTTTGGTCATATAGTCCTTTAAGGTGAATTTCAGCTTTAGAAATTGAGTCATAGCTAGAGCTGTGTGAAGACAGATCCGGAATGGAATTCCGTCGACTCCGTTAGCTCCGTTGAGTGATGTCGGGGTTAGGAGCGTGTTCGAAATATGTTTTCGAGGTCGGATATAGATTTAGGCTTGAATTGGCGAAAGTTAGAATTTCGGCGATTTCGGCCGATAGGTGAGATTTTTATAATGGACTCGGAATGGAATTCGAAAAGCGGCAGCAGGTCCGTAATGTCATTTATGACTTGTGTGAAAAATTTGAGGTCATTCGTATGAGTTTAGACGTGTTTTGGCGTCGAATGTGAATTCTTGAAAATTCCTAAGTTCTTAGGCTTGAATCTATGCATATTTGAGTATTTTGATGTTATGGGACGTGTTTTTAAGGCTCGACCAAGTTCAAATAAGGTATTTGGGTTAGTTGGTAGGTTTGGTTGAGGTCCCGGAGCCCTCTGATGATTTTCGGATGCTCAACAGAGTGGTTTTGGATTTAATGAAACACCAGAACTTTTGCTGCTGGTTTCCTTCTATGCGTTCGCGTAGAGGTCACCGCGTTCGCATAGAATAGTTTTGGGGCTTCAGTGTTTTCTTCTTCGCATCCGCGGTCAACTAGATGCGAACGCATAGGTTGGTCAGTCAACTCTTCGCGGACGCATTGAGTTCTTCGCGTTCGCATAGGCTTAGAGGGGGGGTCCCAGGGGTCAGGGGCAGTTACTCATCGCATTCGCAGGTAAGGGACCGCGTTCGCGTAGTGCCCGTGGGCCTGTTCTCCGCGTTCGCATGGTCTGTGTCGCGTTCTCGAAGGCCAATTCTGGGCTCAGTGAATTTTAATCTTCACGTTCGTGGTGGCTCATCCGCGAACACATAGAACAAATATCTGGGCAGAATACTAAAACCCCAATTCGAAGTTCTAAGCCTATTTTCACCATTTTTGAATTGTGGGAGCTCGGGAGAGGCGATCTTTGAAGGACTTTTCACCTGGGTATTCTTGGTAAGTGATTTCTAAGCATAATAGGTTAATTTCCATGATTCTAATCCTAAATTCCACCCTTAATTTTGAGATTTTTGAGTAGAAAATTGGGAAAAATGAAGAAACTTCTTAGACCAAATTTTGGGTTTTTGATTTAGTATTTGACCTCCGATTTGAGAGATTCTTATATGGTTAGACTCGTGGGGGAATGAGGGTTTGGTAAACGTAAAGTTTACCTTATTCCGAGATGTGGGCCCGAGGGGCATTTTTGTCAAAATTCCTAATTTCGTGTATTAGCTTCGAACTAATTAGTTACTTTGATTTCTTGAAATGATATTTACAATATGCAATCTAATTGAATAGATTTGTGACACCTGGAGTTGGATACTCGTGGCAAGAGAATGGTACAGAGTTGATTTACGTAGTCGAGGTAAGTGGCTTGCCTAACTCTGTGTTGGGGATGTTCCCTTAGGCATTTTAACCGATTTTCACTATAAAAACCCCGTGTACGTGAGGTGACGGGTGCGTGCATGGGTTATTTTACTGGATTTCCTACGTTCTTTCTATGTCATACCTCATTTTCCATTCTATTATTATTGTGATCGTTTTAAACTGAGTGGACACTTAAGATTTAAACACGTCAACCGATTTTACCTGATTTTCCACTCACTACTACTATTTGAACCTTGATGAAGTATTTTACTCTATATTGCCTACTGTTTTCATAAACTATTGAATTACGCTGCATCCGGTATACATCTTGCATAGCATATTTAAATTGGGACTACAGACCGAGATCTGGGAGCTTTACCCATGTACTGCATAGCATATTTAAATTGGGACTACGGACCGAGATCCGGGAGCTTTCTCCCTGTACTGCATTGCATATTTATGTTGGGACTACGGGCTGAGACCTGAGAGCATTCCCCCTGTATTGCATTGCACATTAAGTTATATGTTGTGCTGAGTTGAGGGCTACTTACATTATTCCTTCCAACTTTATTTTAAATTTCCGTTAATTATTTCTATTTATTTGCAACTGTTAAACTATAATTGTTCTATTTGCAAACTCAGTAAAGCCCAATCTGACCTCGTCACTACTTGACTGGGGTTAGGCTTGGCACTTACTGAGTACCGAATGTGGAGTATTCACGCCCTTCTGCGCATGTTTTTCCCCATGTGCAGATCCAGGTACCAGTACGCAGTACCAAGGTTAGGAGCAACAACAGCTTTTGGAGACCGTGAGGTATTTCTGCCGCGTCCGCAGAACCTTCTGAGTCCCCTTCCTTATCCTAGTATAGTCATAGTACTTAGACATAAATAGTTTCCAATTTCGTTGTATAGAGCTATAGTGTACAGCTTGTGACGTTGTTGATATTCCGGGTTTTGGGCAGAGTAAAGCTGTAAATGCCGAGCGACACAGTTTAATAGTATTGCTTTTGCTTTATCCTCTATTATTGTGTTGTTTTTACATTTTGATTTCCGCACATCTTAGGCTTACTTAGTCGTAGAGACTAAGTGCCGTCACGAGACCCTGCGGAGGGAAATTTGGGTCGTGACAACGATAGTGAAGACGAATTAGATATAGTAACTAATGATCCGATCCTACAGGTCTGGTAGAGGCTCGAACAGATCGGGCAGCTCAAGACACATGTATATGTGGTACAAGCCGAGGATGAAGAATTCAAGAAGAATATGGAAATCTCAACCTCGAAAAAGGAAATCGTCCAAGCGCAACTAGAGTCGGCTGAGACCCAGCTCCAAGTTGCAAAAGAGAAGGCCTAGGTCAAGAAAAACGAGGAGCTTCAATCTCAACTGGATTTGGATGTCTCTGATAAGGCAAACTTGGCCAATGAACTCGAAGTGGCCAGATCTGAGATAGCAATGGACAACACCAAAGCCGATGCTAAAGTATCCCAATTCAAGGTCGATGTTGAGGCCATCTAGGTGAATGCCAAAAGCATGGTGGATCATGCAAGATGGAAAGCTCGAAGGGAAGCCCTCGAGTGAGTTCATGCTCAGGGCTTCGATATTCTGGCCAAAATTGAGAATGCCAAAGCAGAGGAAACCAGGGTCCGCAAGCTGGCCTTTACTGAGGAAGATTCCGAGAGCTTAAGCGAGTCCGAATACGGGGAAGATTATGAAGATGGAGATGATGCATCCAAAATACCAGGCCACTTAGGCCTTTACATTTTTTGCTTTCTTTTGCATCTTCTTGAGGTCGTTTAGACCGCTGTAAATTTTATTATTAGGCCATTCTGGCCTTTGTAGAAAAGAACTATTATATATATATATATAAGGCTTTCTTCCCTTTTGGATTAGAAATTTATCCTTTGCTTTATTACTTGTATTCACAAAGGTCGGAATGCCTTAACATAAAATAACTTAGGTTGTGTAAGTTCGGACAAACCCTGCCTTCACATATTTTGTTTGAGGCATCTCGGGAGTTCATTGTTACCAAGAACTTTCTCCCTAAGTAAGTAACTCAAATTATAGTTTGATGAGGGTAGATTTTATAACCGGTTGTGAAAACTTTTCTTTTTCAATGGCCTAGTTTTTGTTACAGATTTCGGACATCTTTGAGCCGTGTTAGTTTGGCCGTATCTTGTTTCCCCGAGTTATCCGGGCTTGCCCGAGATAAAGGTTCCCGAGTGGGGTGGCCTTGACCTTTAGAAACTGGGAAGTTGCCTAATAGGTCTTTTTCCCTCGAGGCCCCTTGAGTTGGGCTGTTTGAGTTGGACGGCAGGCTCCGAATGAGGGAGTGGTCGTTCACATTCTGGTTATGTGTTGCCCTTGGGCTCGTTATTTTCAGAAGTACAAAACTCTTTAAGGGATGTAAAGAGGAAAAGTTTTAGAACATAAGATGATTTCAAGGAAAGTACGTCTCTTTATTCTCGATCAAGACAGCCATACATGCGTACATGTCTTATTCCAGGGCTCGAGCAATATACGTGGGCACGGTTCATTTTGACCATTTGGCCTTACAATAAAACCTATCTTATCGAGGCCTTTCCTTTATGAAGTAGTTTCCTTGCTAGAGTTAATATCCGAAGGTAATGCATATTCGAGGGTAGCCCCCCAGTATTCGAGGATGATTGCAAAGGAACCTCAAATATTGTTGAATTGATCTTCGGTGCCGATTCATAATCGGGCTTGATTCTAAGTTAGCCCGATTCATTGTTGCCTTGTTAAAAACCTTGCCGAAAAACCCATTTGGCAAAAAAAGGTCTAAGGGAAAAAGAATGCAACACGTGCTTTCAAACCTAAAGACTTCGTGTCGTTCGCCAAAAAATCCATTGTCGTTTCTCGCTAACCACCTGCAAGTGTTAGTCTGAAATAAAAAGGAAATGAAATGGGGTCGTACCTTAGAAGTAATACCGTTTTAGGTGAGATATATTCCAATTGCTCGATAGTTGTTCTCCATTCATCATTCCGATCTTGTAGGACCCTTTCCCGGTGACCTCGAGAATCTGATATGGTCCTTCCCAATTCGAACCCAATTTCCCTTCCTTCGGATTTTGGGTGTTGAGGGTGACTTTCCTTAGCACTAAGTTCCCGACATTAAAATATCGAAGATTGGCTCTTCGATTGTAGTATTTATCGATCCGTTATTTTTGGGCGGCCAATTGGACAAGGGCGGCTTCACGCCTTTCATTCAATAGTTCCAGGCTCGTATTCATGGTCTCGTCATTTGGTTCCTTTGTTGCATATCCGAACCTGATACTCGAATCTCCGACTTCGACCGGTATTAGAGCTTCGGCGCCATAAACCAATGAGAATGGGGTAGCTCCGGTACTGGATTTCGGGGTTGTGCGGTATGGCCAAAGAACTTCGGGCAGAATTTCCTTCCACTTTCCTTTGGCATCGGTTAGCCTCTTATTAAGATTTTGGATGAATGTTTTGTTGGTCGATTCGTCTTGCCCATTCCCGCTAGGATGATAAGGTGTTGATATGATTTTTTTGATGTTATGATCTTCAAGAAATTTGGTTACTTTGCTGCCGATGAATTGTTTCTCGTTGTCACACACAATTTCGGATGGCATCCTGAACCAACATATGATGTGGTACCAAATGGAGTCGATGACTTCCTTCTCCCTAACCTTCTCGAAGGCCTGTGCTTCAACCCACTTAGAAAAACTGTCATTCATAAATAAAATAAATTTAGCTTTACCTACTGCCCATGGAAGAGGGCCAACGATGTCCATTCCCCACTTCATGAATGACCATGGTGACAAGACCGAATGGAGTAGTTCCCTAGATTGGTGAATCATAAGTGCATGTCTTTGGCAATTGTCACATTTTTGAACAAACTCTTTCGCATCTTTTTCCATGTAGATCCAGTAATAGCTGGCTTTGATTACCTTTTGAACCAATGATTCAGCACCAGAATGATTTCCGCAGGTTCCCTCATGAACTTCCCTCAGAACATACTCGGTATCTCCCGGTCCCAGACATATCGCTAGTGGACCATCAAATATTCTTCTGAACAAGGTTTCGTCTTCGGACAAGGTGAATCATGTTGCCTTCGTGCGCAGGGCCCTCGATTCTTTTGGATTTGAGGGAAGTTTTTTGGTCTTCAAATACTCTATGTATTTATTTCTCAAATCCCAGGCCAAGTGATCACGCCCAACTATGTCTAATAAAAAACTAAGCGGGCGTTGCAAATCTAATCCGGGTATTTTGCCCAAAGTCGAATCCCACAGGGAATTAACGTACCAAATGTTGTTGTTAGAGTACTAAATTCTCAATAATCAACTTTCTCAAAAGTTATGAATATCACTTTGTGTTGTTTATACTACTACAGCTGAACAGAAATAATAAACTAAAGATTAACTAACAATAAGGTGTAAACAATTGGAATAAAAGTATAAGGTTATGGTTTCTCCCGTTGGTGAAATTCCTTCTTGTGTAGTTCTTATAGTTTTGATTTAGTTGTCTCTATCAACCATGAACACTCTAGTTATCATAAATCTCTCTCAAGTAATTATGATAATTTACTAGACGCACCCTCTCAAGTTACGCTAGCTAGATTGCAATACGGTTCACTTTAGATTGCACCTGATGTATTGTTATCTCTAATCCAACCTCTAAACCCTCGGTTATGACTCTCGCCTATACTCCGAGAGTGATGTTGTTCAAATAACTACCTAAATATGCACTCTCTCTCAAGTAGATACATAACAAATAGGAACAACTAATTGAGGGCCCTTAAATCAACTACAACAATAATGTAGTTGAACAAATAGAGATTAAAAACCAAACAAAACTATATTAATATCACAATTAGTTCATCCCCAACGGGTTCCACCAAAATCTTAGAATAGAAAAGTTAGCTACTCATGCTCAAGAACAATGAAAACCCAAAAGAAATCATAATAATCAAAATAAAGATCAAAGGAAGAAAATACAAAACTCTAATTGTTGCTTGTCTTCTCACAATGATTTTTGCCTCCTTTTTGTGTCTAAAAACAAGAATATCCCTCTCTTGGGCGGATTTACAATGTTTAAGTGGGTTTTGGCAATTTATTCCCATGTTTTGCACTTTAGTCCTTCAGCTTTTCTGGTCTTTCAGCCTTCGCACGCGGCCGCGGCAGGAACGCGGCGTGACCGCGGTCGATTACACACATTATGCTTCCAGTTATTTTGCCCACCGCGCTCTATCCGCGGTCGCGATGGGCTATTTTCCAACAAATTTAGCATTTTTCTTGTGCTTTTCTCACGGGTTCTTCTCGATTGGCCTCAAAATCCCTTAATTGACTCCAAATTCCTCCAAAGTATCTCCCATCATAGAATATATCCTGCAAAGCATAAAAACACTAATCAGAGCATTTTGTTATCAATATTCACATTAAAAACACAATAGAGTATGGTTCATTAGGGGTGAAACTATAGTCTAATTCACCTATTATCACCAAGCTTGTGGAGTTTTTCTCGGTGTGAACTTCTTCGACTACTGACCTCATGAGTCGCACGACGGCCCTCGAATTGAGCTCGTTTTCCTCGATCGATGACCCTAAGTTTGTGAGGGCATCGGCCTCACTATTTTGATCTCGAGGTACGTGCTGCAAAGTCCATTCCTTAAATCGATGCAAACTTATTTGTAACTTATCTAGGTATCTTTGCATTCATTCTTCTCTAACTTCGAAGGTTCTGTTAACCTGATTCACCACAAGGACGGAGTCGCATTTGGTTTCGATCTCCTCCGCTCCCAAGCCTTTGGCTGGTTCGAGACCTATAATCATGGCCTCATATTCGACCTCATTGTTAGTTAATTTCACAATTCTAATAGATTGTCTAACCTCGTTTCATGTGGGCAGTTTTAGTACGATGACGAGTCCGGACCCCTTTGCGTTCGATGCACCGTTCGTAAAAAGGGTCTAGATTCCCAAGGACGTACCCGAGTTTACCAACAACTCTCTTTCGACCTCGGGTACTAGGGCCGGCGTGAATTCAGCCACAAAGTCTGCCAAAATATGAGAGTTAATGGTTGTTCGAGGTCGATATTCAATATCATATCTGCTAATTTCTACGACACATATGGCCAACCTTCCCGAAAGCTCGGGTTTATGCATAATATTTCACAATGGATAAGTTGTTACAACACATATGGGGTGACATTGAAAGTACGGTTTTAGTTTCCTAGAGGCGCTTATCAAAGCGAGCGCCAATTTTTCTAGGTGGGATATATAGTTTCGGCCTCGCCTAAGGTACGACTAACATAATAAATCGGAAATTGCGTACCTTGTTCTTCCTGGACTAGGACTCCACTTACAGCTATCTTCGATACTGCCAAGTATAAGTACAGTTGTTCGTTTGCCCTCGGCATGTGAAGCAGCGGTGGGCTCGATAAGTATCATTTAAGCTCTTCCAAGGAATGCTGGCATTCTGGAGTCCATGTGAAGTTATTGTTCTTCTTCAGCAACGAGAAAAATCAATGGCTCTTATCGGAGGACCTCGAGATGAATCGCCCTAGGGCAGCTATAAACCCGGTTAACCTCTGCACGAACTTTACGTTGTCTACTAACGTGATGTCCTCGATAGCTTTGATCTTCTCGGGGTTGATCTCGATTCCTCGGTCGGATACGATGAATCCGAGAAATTTGCCTGAGCCGACCCCGAATGTGCATTTTTCCGGGTTCAGCTTCATGTTGTATTTCCTCAATATACTGAAGGTTTCCTTCAAAAGCTTCAAATGGTCCTCTACTCGTAGGGAGTCAACTAACATATTATCAATGTAAACTTTCATAGATTTCCCTATTTGTTCTTCAAACATGCGATTTACTAGGCATTGGTAAATGGCACCAGTATTTTTTTTTTATCCAAATGGCATTACGTTATAGTTATAGGTACCATATTTAGTGATGAACAAGGTATTTCCTAATCATCGGGGTTCATTTGTATATGGTTGTACCCAGAATAGGCATCGAGAAAACGGAGAATCTCGTGGTTGGTCGTAGCATCGATCATGCGATCGATATTAGACAAAGGAAAAGAATCCTTGGGGCATGCTTTATTTAAATCCTTGTAATCTACACACATTCTTAGTTTGTTCCCTTTCTTAGGGACTACTATTATGTTTGCTAGCCATTCAAGGTATTTTACTTCTAGAATGGACCCTATTTTAAGAAGCTTAGTTACCTTATCGTTGATGAAGGCATGCTTGATCTCGGACTGGGGTCTTGTTTTCTGCTTCACTAGATGGGACTTTGGGTCCAAGGTTAGTTTATGGGTGGTGATCTTCGGTGGGATCCATGTCATGTCAAGATGGGACCAAGCAAAACAGTCCATGTTAGCTATAACAAATTGAATAAGGTTTTTTCTGAGCTCGGGAGTCAACCTCGTTCCCAGGTATACCTTTCATTTGGGCGGATGTTTGATTTATATGACTTGCTCCAGCTCTTAGGCCGTTGATTTGGTAGCATCGGAGTCATCGAGGACTATGAATGATCGAGGGACCCCATAATCATCATCTTCGTCGGTCCCCTACTTTTCTAGTTGGGTCGAGGTCGTCGTCTGTGATTGCTATTTGGCTTCCTGTTTTCCTTTCGAATTTGACTCCTTCGTCGATGAGACTGATGATATTGGAATCAATTCATCAACAGAAAATATTTCCTTTGCGGCGGGTTTCTCCCCGTAGATAGTTTTGATTCCCTATGGTGTCGGGAATTTGAGAACCTGGTGAAGGGTCGAGGGCACTGTACTCTTGTTGTGGATCCATGGTCTCCCGAACAGGGTGTTATATATCATATCCCCCTCGATCACATGGAACTTGGTCTCCTGGATGGTCCCTGCTACGTTCACTGCAAAGTTATTTCGCCCTTAGTAGTTTCACAAGCCATGTTGAATCCGTTTAGCACTCGGGCCGCGGGAACAACTTGGTCCTGTAGGCCGAGCTGTTCTATGGCCCTTGATCGAATGATGTTGGCCGAACTACCTAGATCAATTAACACACATTTAACTCAAGTATTATTCATGAGTACAAATATTACTAGTGCATCGTTATGGGAATGCATGATTCCTTCCGCGTCCTCGTCATTGAAGGACAAGGTTACTTTTAGTACATAATCCCGAGTTCGTTTCTCCCTTATGATCGAGACCTTGGTGCGTTTTAACAGTGGCCCTTGGGGAACATCATCCCCTCTGAAAGTCATGTGGATGACGTGTTGAGGTTTTTCTTGCTCGTTTTGTTTGTTGGAATCTGTGTTTCTGAAATAATTCTTGGCTCAATCACTTAGAAACTCCCTAAGGTGCCCGTCGTTGAATAACCGAGCTACTTCTTCTCTCAAATGTCTTCAATATTCCGTTCTGTGGCAATGGGTGCTATGATACTTGCACATTTGGTTGGGATTTCTCGGGGCTGGATCGGTCTACAGAGGTCGAGGCCATTTAGTATCTTTGATTTGTCCGATCGCCGATACGGTGGCATATGCATGAACATTAAAGTTATATTCTGACAATCATGGTGCTTCTTTAGGTTCACTATGCATGTCGAAACCATTCTTGTTCATGAGCCCTCGAGAGCTCTGGCCTCGGTCATTTCTCCTTTCATTTCATACGGGGTTGCACCCAGAGTCGTTGCTCCTACAATCTCCATTATATGGTAGGTATCGACCCCTGTTCAACCTTGGTTCTCGATCAGTGTCCTTCTTGATTCTTTCAACGGGCCTGATAGGATAAACGGACCCGGAAGGAGCCCCCAGCTGGTCGTCTTCGACTCTAAATTTTGATTGATACCAATTATGTACATCAGCCCAGGTAATAGCCGGGTATTCAATCAAGTTCTGTTTCAACTGTTGTGAAGCCACTGAGCTTCGTACATTGAGTCCTTGGTTGAAAGCTTGAACGGCCCAATCATCGGCGACCGGTGGTAGATCCATTCGTTCCATTTGGAACCGACACACAAACTCTCTGAGAATCTCGTTATCTTTCTGCCTTACCTTGAAAAGGTCCAACTTCCTAGTCTTGACCTTAATGGCTTTGGCGCGTGCCTTTACAAATGAATCTGCAAGTATAGGAAAAGAATCAATAGAGTTAGGTGGTAAATTGTGGTACCATATTATATCTCCCTTTGATGGGGTTTCCCCGAATTTCTTCAGCAACACGGAATTGATCTCATCTTCCTCTAGATCATTCCCTTTAATTTCACATGTGTAAGAGGTGACATGCTCGTTTGGGTCGGTCATCCCATTGTACTTAAGAATCTCGGGCATGCAGAACTTCTTGAGGATCGGTTTGGGAGCAGCGCTCGGGGGGAAAGGCTTTTGTACGAATGTCACGCCCCGAACTTGGGGGGCGAGACCGGCACCCAGTGCCTCACCTATCTTTGCGTACCAACTTGCGACTAAGGGATTCTGAACATATAATGCCATACTTTGGCCATGGGTCACATTGAAAGAAAATAGCGAATGCAGACTAAATATCAATATAAAGCTGGGCCGACAAGGCCGTCATAACTACTACAACTGGCAAACCAACAAAACGTACATAAAAGGCCTACAAGCCCAATATACTGCATTAACTGACAGGATATCTCTACAAGCCTCTATTGATGGATATACTGTGATCGGCACAAGGCCCCGACATACTCATAACATATATACATATATACAAATATGTACGTAAAGCTTTAGACCCGGCAACTCCAAAGGGCATGGAGCTTACCGATCAAGCTGAACTCGGGCAACAACTAATGGGGAGGTCTACCCGTCTGTCTGTCTGAACCTGCACGCATGAAATGCAGCGCCCCTAGAAAAGGGACGTCAGTACAAAATAATGTACTGAGTATGTAAGGCAATATACTGAAAGCTGAAACTGAACTGATAATATATTAACTGAAAGTAACTGGGAGTCAAAGATAATATGAATATATGCTCACACGATGATATTGATACAACTTTCTCAATATAGTAAGTAAAATAGATGTTCGGCCTTATAAGGCTCGGTATATATAACTGCTCTGCCGTAGTAGGCTCGCTCATAGGCACTCGTCCATACTAGGCTCTGTATCTCGGCCAACTAGGCTCGCTCATAGGCTCTCGGCCACAACATGCTCGGTATATAACTTACCATCTGATCAGAGGTTGCCCAGTAGGGGCCTGCCCATCGATTATAGCTCGATGGTAGTGAAAATAATGTAACACTGTATATATAGACTCTCTGCTCTCTTGACTGGAAAAAGAAAATACTCAATTGAATATGAAGTCCCGATAAGGAGAATATTGTAACTAAGGAGACTAGGATAATGTATATAAATTCGGGAGTATGAATTTCTCTTTATGCTTCATTATCAAACATATGTAATTACGAGATTATGCCAAAATGAAGGAAAGGTTTAGCCTTAACATACCTTAACCGATTCTCTTGACGATCCCTCTAACACATGTCTTTTGCGATAACTCACGTAACGGCGGATCGAAGTGGGGGAAAATCTATATGATATTCTTGAGAAAGATTGCACCGTACTCCCTTAGAATCGTAAAATCCCGCTGCTATTACCTTATGAAATATCGTATGAATTTGTTGTAGCTTCATCCATAACTTAGTAAATATAAGCATTCCTCTTTAAATCTTATGAACAATATTATGAATTTGAAATGGAACGTTTGCTTACTACAAGCAAGGAAGTGATTAGTGGCCGTAACATTTCTTGGCTTTCTTGATAACTCTCTTTAACCAAATGAGGCTAAGTACCTATCACTTTAAAGTTTGCCATCTTGCACATTTAACTAAGAGTCACCTAATAGCTCTTATATGGCTACCACGTTGAGGGATATTTCCCATTCAACAATTATCCACTTAATTAATTTTTTAATTCTCCATTAACCAATAATTACCCCGATTATTTACATAATTAGAAATTACTTAAAATACTACTCACTTCTAACACACTTCATACATCTTACTATCATGGTCATATGGTACCTTGTATGGCACTAGTCCATAAATACCGGGTATTATAGATCGGACCATATTTTATCCCTACTCGACAAACTTCGACGAAACTCACTTTCTTCGATTTGCTTACCCTCTCACCTTCACAAATTTACTTATCACTTTTTTGAAATGGCATAATACTTATAATCCCAGAATAATCTCATTACCAAATTTACGTCGATTTACTTACGACGAAACTTTAACGTACGAAAATGCGAGATGTAACACCTCATTTTCGAGCTTATATCAATTTACTTATGGCGTACTTCCACGTACGAAAAAATAGGGTGTAACAACGAACTTTTTGGAATCCAAACCCTTCAATATTGGTGGTGCCCCCGGGATTTGATCAACCCTGGAGTTATAAGTTTCCACATCCTTGTCGTTTGCTTCGATCATCTTTTCCCCCGACTTAAACTCATTTCGTTAGTTTCTCGAGCATATTCATTATTTCGGGATCGTCCCCCGATTCATTCCCGTACGATTTTTTTGACACCGATTCGACCTCATGAATAACTTCCTAGGATGGCTCAGGCTCGATCCTGCTTGGTGCATGATTCTGGTTTTGGAGCTGGGCTATCGCGACTTGTTTATCCTGAAACATCTCGAAGATCACCCGAAGGCTGATCCCGCCCTATTCGCCACCATGTGTGCTATGAGCGGCCGATCGAACATCCCTCTGTCACTACTCTCGGGATCGAAGGCCAAATTTGCATTAAGGGCTACATGAGGGCTGATGCCGATTGGATCTACATCCAGAACTCCATCGAGGCCAATTGGAGTTACGTCGTTCCCTAGTTCTATGTTGTCATTTTCGTCATGGTGACCGAAGTCATTGTTTATGTGTACGGGTGGTGCCTGAGAGTACAACATTTTGATCCTAGAATCAAAGATACTTATAAGTATAAGTGTAAAATAGTGTGTGTTACGAAAGTTAGTACCAGGTAATCACTAATTATTCTTAGCCCCATGGTGGACGCCAAACGTTTTTCCCCAAACACAGATAACAATTGAATTTATACGCAGTTTTAAGGATACGTGATATAACTTGGCACAAATTGAGAAAATATATTAATATTAAAATTGACTATAAAAGATATAAATGCAAACCAAACGAATCGAATAGCCTTGGCCCTCGAGTTCAATCACCCTTGAACCAAGAGAAGTTTCAACTGATATAAGAACAGAGTAAAAAGATAATGAAAGATGGAGAAAGACAATGTATTGCGTAAATGTGATGTGTTTTATAAATGATCATACCCCTTGATATAGTAAGGGAGTCCTACTCTTGGTACAGTTCTAAATGAAGTAAGAAATCTTATGCTTGGCTAATTAATCGGCCTATCCTTGATACATGCCGATATCTCCAGCGTGATCTACGCTCGATCGCGGATATTTCATCTTCTGGTATTCCACTCAGCAAATTTCCCTCAATCTCGATTAAGTTCGGTCCCGGGGGGATCGAATTTTAACGGTGTAACCTCGGACCTCGGTTCGGTATGGGTTTAAGGTCGAACCTTGATCTATCACATTCCAGACTCGATCAGTTCACGCAAGGGGTGAGCCCAGTTTTACCGTATACAATATCGTCAACAAAACAAGGTATAAATTTAATCCTAGTCCTAATACAGAATATCACACCTTATCCCATCAAACTTGAGATTATGTCATCCCACCTTCCATGTGGTATAAATTAGTCCGCGTACTATACAACTCCTGAGGGATTGACTTTGGATTCATGAACTTATCCTTTCTAAAGCTTGAGTGGGGCGCGATCACCATCTACCGAATTCTAAAGTAACAACTTATACAAATTCAATGAATATTTGTAAGACGGATAAAATGTTTGAACCAAAGCTACTGGGTTAGACCAATGCCATTCTCAGAACTCTACCTGGGCCCTTGAAATTACCCTACTCTCTCATCTCATGAGATGTGATGGGAATCTCAATCGAGAAAATGACAAAAATGGTATAGTGATTGTATAAGTCAAAATCTATCTTTAGAATAGTTAAGTCAAAATGGTATTGGCGAAATGTTCCAAGGCCATCACGTGTCGAAGTGATATAAGAAATGGTGAAGGTCGTGGTCGAAGAGTCAGCAAGGGATAAAGTCGAGGAGTCGTCAAGGATCGATGCCGAGGTCGAGTACCCTTGACAGATTTATAACGATTAGTTTCAAAATAGGACATTAAAAAGAATATTCTAGTGGATATTCTCTGCACTTGTACTATAAAGATTTCTAGGTTCATGTTCCCTGTAAATAAAAAGAGACACAATGATAGAGGACATGAGATATTAATTTTGTAAAATACACTTTGAATTTAAAGGGAGAATCTTGTCTTATTGCAAGCTTACAAAAATAACCTTTTCACTAAGATTCCTTTATACACCTTTTCACTAGATCTGAGAATAACTCGGATATTTCAAGGCTTGTCCATCATTCATCATTGTCAGAAAGAACATCCATTTATTTCATTCTTTCTCGGGTGACTCATTCATTCTATTTTACATAAATTCCATTTATTGATATTCATCACTATTTAATGCTACATTATTTTTGTTTGGGTTCTTAAGTATTGATTTTTATACAACATCACAACTTTTGGAATAGATCTACGTGCTATTTATGACATTATCTATAATTTCATCTTCAGGAGATTATTATTGGCCAAGATCGACCCTCATTTGTATAAATTTAATTAATTGAACTAAGATTTATATTTTTGGTTAAACAATGATTACCACTACTCAAACAATCATCGATTAAGCGAAATCAGTTATAGACTATGATGATTGGATTTGAATATAAATACATATGGAACTGCGATTATAATAAGGAAATGAAAGCACAGTAACCAACATGAAGAAGAGGAAATGAGAATAACAGAGTTAGAATGTCTATGAGGAGCAACAAACAAGAGTATCCTATCCGCTATCTAAGCACCTGCCGCGGACCTACATGGGCAGCAAAGGGGTCACGGGAACCTGTTAGCCTCGGCAAAAATCATGTATATAAATTTGTATATACGACAAGGACCCCTTAAATAATTTGGATGTGCCTCAAAACACAAAAGTTGGATTGGCTCCGCTGGTTTGGCATGCTGCATTACTCTCGTTCACTACAAGACCCGGGTTCGAGACCGCAGCGCCAGCTCTTTCTTTCATTCATTTGTTTTCTCTTTCATCATTTAAGAAAGATTAGTGTCTCCTGTATTTAGTGCTCAACTTAGTTTTTTTTCTTTATCTTTTCTAAGTTCATGAACAACTATTTAACACTCAGACGCGGACCTACATGGGCAGCAGAGGGGCACGGGAACCCGTTAGCCTCGGAAAAAATTATGTATATAAATTTGTATATACGATAACGACCCCTTAAATAATTTGGATGTGCCCCAATACACAAAAGTTGGATTGGCTCCGCTGGTTTAGCATGCTGCATTACCCTCGTTCACTACATGACCGGGGTTCGAGACCGCAACGCCATCTCTTTCTTTCATTCATTTGGTTTCTCTTTCATCATTTAAGAAAGATTAGTGTCTCCTGTATTTAGTGCACAACTTAGTTTTTTTTCTTTATCTTTTCTAAGTTCATGAACACTATTTAGCACTAGTACATGATAGTCAAACTTCTACAGAAAATAGTTTTTCTTTATCTTTTCTAAGTTCATGAACAACTATTTAACACTAGTACATAATAGTTAACTTCTACACAAAATAGTCTCAAACTCTTTTTGAGAAATATCCTTCTAGACATTGAAAAGGTAATAAAGAGAGACATAAAAAAATATTAAAGAAAATGAGAAGGGGATAAGATATTATATTAGCAAGAATCCAATCATCTTCTTTATCCTAATAGCTAAGTTTTTAAGCATTACCATTTTCTTGACATGTATACAAATAAGTAATTCAAAAACAATAATAAAAAAAATTCCAAAAAAGCTTTTGCCTTCAAAGATCATTTCAACAAAGTAGCAGACGTCCATGGATTCAACGAAAGCGATTGAGACTATACTTGGATTGCTTTATAAACCTTCAATCTTGATCTTATTAGACTAAGTTTTTGATATTTTTGAACATCTTTTTGGTCACTGACTCAAAGTCACTAAGTTTTTAAGGAGTTAACACGTCATATTTTATCGTTACTAGCTGACACGTCTATATCAATAGCGGTGCCCCCGCTGCACTTAAATTCCTGGTCCGCCTCTGTTAGCACTAGAACATAATAGTGAAACTTCTACACAAAATATTTTTTTTTTTATCTTTTCTAAGTTCATGAACAACTATTTAGCACTAGTACATAATAGTAAACTTCTACACAAAATAGTCTCGAACTCTTTTTGAGAAATATCCTTCTAGACATTGAAAAGGTAATAAAAAGAGACATAAAAAAATATTAAAGGAAATGAGAAGGGGATAAGATATTATATTAGCAAGAAGCCAATCAACTTCTTTATCCTAATAACTAAGTTTTTAAGCATTACCATTTTCTTGACATGTATACAAATAAGTAATTCAATTTTTCCCAAAAAAAATAATAAAAAAAATTCCAAAAAAGCTTCTGCCTTCAAAGATCATTTCAACAAAGTATCAGACGTCCATGGATTCAACGAAAGCGATTGAGACTATGTTTGGATTGCTTTTTAAACCTTCAATCTTGATCTTATTAGACTAAGTTTTTGATACTTTTGAACATCCTTTTGGTCACTGACTCAAAGTCACTAAGTTTTTAAGGAGTTAACACATCAGATTTTGTCGTTACTAGCTGACATATCTATATCAATAGTGGTGCCCCGCTGAATTTAAATTCTGAGTCCGCCTCTGCTAAGCACCTTCCAACAAACTGATTCTCTTCCCAAACCCAACTCCAATGTTTCGAGCAGAGTCTAAATTTGAGTCTGCAACATAGAGTTGCCTCACTACTCACTAGTATTCATCGTAGAATTGACCCTGGGTAGTTATTTTACAGGGTTGCTATTTAAGAATTAGTCAATGCGTTCTAAATTTTAATTTTTTAGTTTAATTCAGGACAAAAATATTCTGAATTATCGCGACATTCATATTTTTAGCTTAAAATCTAAGGACAAAATATGTACTGGCTAATCACTAAATAACATCTCTAAAAATAACTATTCGTGCACTTGACCTAGTATTCATCTGACGAGACCTCGCCCATCCAGAAATTTCAGTGTTTTGTTGGGTTGGGCCCTAATCGTATTAAGGCCACAATACCAACTCAAACTCAATTTCGACAAGCATGTACAGTGAGTAGAGGCCCAATTGGGCCTAGGTTTGCAAGTACTTAACCATGTGAGGTTCACACATCAAGTATAGACAAGACGTAATACAATACGTCTAGTGATACTAATATAAGTGTTTCATATTAATTGGTGTGTGTTTGTCTTTCAGTATGTGCCTTTCCCTTTTTCCTTCCCTAGTCTCCATTGAAATACAAAAAAAAAAAAAAAGAAACACGGACAACATGTGCATTTCTAGGGTTTCGACTTTCTTTTTTCAGATATTTCAGAGTAATAATTGCTGGGTGGTTGGTTGAATTGAAAAAATAAATAAATCAATAGCTTGAATTGAAAGAGTCAAAACTATATATATTTTCTAGTGTAAAGTCAAGTATATTTCTTATAAACAAAATTTAATGGTTAGAAATTATATAAAAGTATTAGGAATCACTACTTTTATAGCTAAAGTATCTATAATATGGTTTGGGAAAAATACTTGACCTAAGTAGGAATAGTAAAATGTAAAATTTGATGTATATATACTTCGTTTCTACTCTAATAATATTTTTATGAGTAATCACGCAAAAATCATCAAATCCATGGTTATAAAATTTAAGCTTTTTCATGGTTATGTAATAACGGAATTACAACGAGTTTACGATATTTTTCTGGTATTAACTGATCATATAATATAATTTTAAGAATAATGAAAACAAACATAGTATTAATAAAAGTAATACAATAATGAACCACGTGAAACAACCAGCCAGGCAAAGGTAATTTATTTTGCTAACTTTAGGTTTCAACTAAATTATCAATAATAATACAATTTTTAATCCTATCACTCAGCTTAAATAAGAACTAAGAGAAACAAGTAACCATTTCCAAATTTTCCACTGATCTACTTGTCATCTAGTCCTTCTTGTCTAAGTCAAAGTTTGTTCTAACTAATAACCAGTTTACTAAATCCAAGTATATAAATGCCCCTACATAACCGTCACTACTAAAAATCCGGCAAAAAGCGACCAAACTTTTGCGATCAAAATTGGTCTATCAAATAAAGCGATCAAAGATGGTCGCTAAACTGGATAAAATAATAATAAAATAATTGTAAATATATTAGCGACCATAGTTAGTCGCTATTTGGCCGATAATGTGGTCAAAATATTGACCGGAAGGTCAAACTTGGTTGGTCAAAGAAAAAAGTAACATTAGCAACCAACTTTGGTCGCTAAAGTGGGACCCAGCTATAAATTTTTTAATGATTATATTATTATTTTAAAAAATTATAAAATTTAAATAAAAAAGATTTACAATTAGCGACCAAAGTTGGTCGCTTATCAAATAGAGACCAACTTTGCGCTAATCTTGGACCCAGTTATAAAGTTTTAATAATAATATTATTATTTAGAATTTTTTATAAAATATAAATAAATATAATTAAACATTAGCGACCAAAGTTGGTCGCTAATGAAAGGGGAAGAGGATAGAGACCAAAGGTGGTCGCTAATATGGGACCCAGTTCTAACGTTTAACAATTATGTTATTATTTTAAGTTTTTTATAAAATATAAAATAAATCTGATTTATTGTTAGCGACCAACTTTGGTCGCTAATTATGATTTCTGGATACTTAACGACCAAAGTTGGTCTCTTTTCAGGTCAACATTGGTCAAAATTAAAATCACTTATATATTTACTATCTAAATAATATAAATGTAACCCTTTAATACTTTAGTAATACAAGAGATGAATACACTAAAATATACTCTAACATGCTATATATGTAGTAAAAATTGTACAACGATATATGTATATACGTTATAGTATTACAGTGAAGTGTCTGTGTGTGTGTGTCTATATATATATATATATA